>JAWWLR010205260.1:0-14430 GCA_035041075.1 Acraspis erinacei | reverse complement strand
TGGTCCCTGTGTGCCAACTGTGTGCCAAATTGCAATTCAATCCGACTAGTCTTTCAAAAGTTATGCGATATACAGACGACGACAACGAAGACAACGACGAAAGACAGATTCCGCGAAAGTCATTTTTCACATAAAACCAATACCTTCTCATTATGATGAGAATGTAGAAAATACATTAACAAATAGCCAAATATGGTAATTTTTGTTGAAAAAATGTGTTCATGGATTAAAATGATTTAAATTATTGTTAGTGTGACTACCAGTAACAATTTATATTGCACGTTAATAATTATAATTGTTATAACCAATTTTGTTTGACAATTTTGGAATTAACACTAAAATTTCTTTATTTTATGTAAGGGAGATTTGCAGTTACTATTTATATGTAAAATTAAGAGTAAACATTTGTTTGACTTACGATCAAAGAGTTACATTTTCAATTTAGAGAGAGGAATTAAAACAAACGGTTCATTTAGTAATAAAATGGTTGCATTTTCAAGCAAAGAAGATGAATCTCCCAGAAAATAGTTTAATTTTGAAACAAAATTAATTACCTTATAACAATAATTGCTGAATTTTCATTCAGGTACTTGAATTTTCAAACTACAAAGACAATTTCTGCCAAATATTCGAATTTTTTAAAATTTCAAAAAGAGATTATCGAAACATTTATTTGAAATTTATTAAAATGAATAATCAAATTACGTTGCAGTAAACTACACGCTCCCCCCTTATGTATAAAATTGCAAAATAAGTCTTAAATAAGTCTAAAAGTACATCGAAGATTTATTTTTCAAATTGTGAACAATAATGATATTCGTTAAAGCAGCATTTAAAACATAATGGGCAATAATACTGGACTGAACTAATTGCAAGCGAAATAGGGCAGAGTAACGGCGTTGAATACTAGACGAAATTCGCTTCCGAATTCTGTGGTTTCTACTTTGCAATTTTTCATACATTATTGACCTCATTTCTGCTATTTTCAAAATTAATCTTCGAACAGACCAGTTTCTATCGCGGTTTGAATCCCCTTGTTATTTTGCAAGATAAAATTTATAACCCAATATAAATTAATAAAATAGCTGATAAGGAATAATGAATGCTATCTATAAAAACATTACGTAAACATGATCATATATAATTTAATAAAATTTCTAAATTATTACAGCAGGAACAGCAGGAAAGATTTAATGTTCGTTGTCAGCTATTCTATTGTTGCACATTCTGTGATAAATTCTATCCTGCCAAAAACAAATGTGATTGATTTACGACAGATCGCATACCTTCAAGTTAAACAAACTCATGTAAAGATTCCTACTTGGGCCCATTAGCATCCACAGTCTTTTTTCAAGACGCTATTCGCTCCAATGGTATTATTTTAATTAACAATTTGTCGCCATACTTTTCTATCCTGAAATAAATCTCTAGCTTCCTTCACGTCCATAAGTTTTTTCATGCAAGCTATTCTTCAAGCAAACTCGACCATGGTCTTATTACTCGTCCTGCAAACATTGACCTCCTCATGTAAAGACGAACCTAACCCTACTTGTGATGTATTGGACCATTGCACATAATTTAGCTAATTTTCCATCAAACAGCTAGACTTACGAACAAAGTTTTAAAGCTTTCAAATAAAGGGAAGGAATTTTAAACAAAATACTTGATGTTTCCACGGAATACATAAATTTCAAGCCAAAACAGATCAATTTTTAGAAGGTTCTATAGTGGAATGGAAGCTTCTAGTGTACCCCCTCAGGGTTTACATTTTTCTTGCAGCTTCTTCTCTATTCCTCTACACCCCCCCCCCCATCCACTTACTTGAGGGTGGGAGGAGGACCTACAGCTTAAGGTGGGTTCCGAACCACCAAGAGCAAAAGCCTTAAGTACTTATAGAACCTTTTTCCTAAGAGGAACCAGTCCCACGACTCTCCGGACGTAAACAATTCACTTGCTAGGCTAGTGTTCACCGCATAGGCCACGAAGACTCTTCCAGAGTGTGAGGCGGGAATCGAACCCGCAAACCGACAGAGTGGGTCCAAAGCCTATGCTTTAGCCCCCACGACCATCGTCCCACTTTAAATTATTTAGTATTCACTTTAAAATTTAACTGATTTTACAAATCTATCTTATGTATTTACAAGTTGAACCCCTTGGTTACAGAACTTTTTTTTTTAAATTAAGATTTTTTATCGAGAATTAATATTCTGGTTTTAAAACACAACAAATCTTTGGAGATGGCGGTGAACCGTTAATATATTGCCTTCTAAAGCAATTTAAAACATTTTTTTGAAATATTAATTAATATTAAAAATATCAAAAGCTTGCCTAAGAATATTTTCTATAAATTTTCACAACGCGAAGTTACTACTGAACTTAAAGGAATTCTTCCGCGTTGTGCCAATGCACTGGAAATTTTCATGGTGATGCCGAATTTCCGGGTGATAATGACCTAGTGTAGGAAGCATATATATCACTGTCTATGTTCCAAATTTGTCAGTAATCTTTCCGAAAAATACCTAAAAAATGAAGAGCGTTATCAGCACACTGCTGCTGACCACCGAGTTTCTTATACATTTTGATGGTAAGTGTACTTAATATAAAATAAATCTCATCCTATATATACGGCAAGCAGTAGACTGATTCAGCAACTTACATTCTCTGATATAGTGTATTATTATTCAAATTATTGTGAATTCACATTAAAACCGCGTAATTTTTTGGATTTCTTAAATACATTAAAAGCTTCAAAATCGCTGAAATATTCTGAATTTCCTCATAATGTGCATATTCTGAGAATCCAGAATTCGCGAAAATCGCACACTTCCATGAAATCTCTGATTGCATTGAATTATTTTCACTGCTTAAATTTCATAAGTTTCTTCAATTCTCTAAATTTCTTTCATTCTCTGAATTCCTTGATTTTTTGAATTCCTTCAATCTATGAATTTCCTTCATTACTTAAATTCTCTGGATTACTTAAACTCTCTGTATTACTTGAATTTTCTGAATCCCATACATTCTTTAAATTCGTTCAATTCTCTGAACTTTCCGAACTCTCTAAGTTCTTTGAAATACCTTAAATCTCTGAATTTCCGGAATTATATGCATTTTCTTACATTTATGCTTTAATTAAATTGGTAAATTCTCTAAAACTCCTGATTTTTAAATTCCCAGAATTCTTCAAGTTTTTTGAATTTGCTAATTTATCCAAACTTGAAGAATTGTATGAAATTGCTAAATTGATATGAATTGCCTGAATTCTCTTACAGCTCTAAATTCTTCAAATCGGCTGAACTCGTGGAATTAACTAAATCCTTTAAATTCGTTCAATGTCGTAAATTCTCAAAATTTCTGGAAATCTCGGAATCCCTTGTATTTTGTAAATTTTTCGAATTCTCTGAATTCCTTAAATTTTCGTAATTCTTGGAATTCTCAAAAGTCTTTGAGTTCTCTAAATCTCTTGAATTCTCTGAATTCATAAAATTCTCAGATTTCTTCGAATTTTCTGAATTTCCTGAATTATCCAAACTAGATGAATTCTAGGAGGTAACTTAATTCTCCTGAATATCCTGAATTCTCTTAATTCCTCAAAATCTCTAAATTCCCTGACTTGGCTAAATTCTCGGAATTCATTAAATCCTTTGACATCTCTCAATTACTCGAATCCTCTATATTCCCTAAATTAATTCTAATATTTGAATTACTAAAATTCCTTGAATTATCGCAAAAGCTTGAAAGTCACTGAATTACTTGAAGCCTTTGAAATCGATTCCTTTGAATCGTTTGCTCAATTATAACGTACTTTGAACTCACGGAAGTCTCAAATGTTAAGAAATAATTCCAAATCTTTGTTTTCTTTTTACAGAATCGCATGCTATGGAATATCAAGGACCAAGTTCAGGATCCGGTGATAACCCAATGTCTCAGGATCACAGCCTCTATTACGAGAGTGGCTGGGGGGGAGTCCGCGCCGGAGCTGGGCGCAAGAAAAAGATCGTGTCCGATTTGGAAAATGAAAGCCAAAAGAAGCACCGTACTGGTAAGATCGGACGCCCGGTCGGCAGTAAGACCAGGGATGACGGGCTGACTTACGGGAAGTTTCGTATAAGCGATTATGTTAAAAAACCCGTTCGCCTAACACGCGAACCAGATAAGACTGTCATGATTATGGACAAGAATATAAATATCTGGCTAAATGAAAGAAAGGATTTTATTGTGCAAGCTGAATATCCGAACTATCACTGTCCTGCTGGGCACTCTCTTAGGAAGGTCAATTATCTAGTCCGTCTTGTAATTTTAAGACCACCCAACGAAGGAATAGTGGAATGTGTGCATCAGAATGGAACACTTCTGGGGGTCCGGCCGCGAGTAGAAACAAGTATTTACTTATAAATTTATTTATTTATAAATTACAGTACAGATTTTTTTGTCAATTTCTAACCCGTTGCATCTGCATGTAAGGAATATTGAAACAACATGAAAAATTCATTAAAGGAACTATATGATTCTCGAGAATAATAACATATAAAAATCTAGGTCAATTCTTCCAAATTTTTAACACATATTTTTACTATTTAATATTAGCTATGTATTTTTCTAGGATCTAATAGGGTATAATAAGGGGACCAGGACTTGAAAACTCGTACAAGTATTGCCAAACGTGTTGTGGTATCCAAATTTTAAAGTTAAAAAAATTAAACTAAAAAAATACCGAATTATATATAATGCCAAGACGGAACTTTTTTCTATTTAAAGTTTTTCTTTCCAATGTATATCTTTAATAATAAAATTGAAAAACGGATGACAATGTTTCGCCGAATTCAATTATATTTTGAAACCTAAATCGTGACCTCAAATACAAATATCATTGAAATTGTTTAAAACTTGGGAATGTACGGTCTATTACTTAGCGATACCTACCAAATAAAGAAGTAATAAAGAGAGTATCTAATTTTGATGTTCCTATATTAAAAAGTCTAAATAAATTCATGATAAATGATCAGAAATAATGGTAAACAGTTGCAGAAATGTGTTTTATAAATTGAGTAATAAAGAACTTGTGAAGCAAAAATTTCCATTTTTTGCAGCTATTTTCTAATTCACTGAAAAGAACTATATTTCCAAAAATATAAAGCGGTAATTTTCTATTAAATGAAGGAACGATCAGGGTTTTTTAAAGGTTTAATTTTGGAAAAGACCGAGTACATTATAGGAGTGTGTACAGGCGAGAGTCTTAAAGTTAAGAAGCGGTTGACTGTGTAACGATGCAGTCGCTAGAAAAACGTGCTAACCGCGAGGTCTCCATTTGTAATTAATTATTATTAAGCAATTGGAATTTAAAATTTTTTTTCTTTATTTTGTAGGAATCGCTACGTAGGAATCGCTCTGAAGGTAGTCCAATTTTACGGAAATCAGTGGAATATTTTTAATTTTTATTACAATTTCTTTAATTTCAAGGTTAGAGATTAGTAACTTTTTATTCAGGATGATTCCTGACGTGCTAACGCATCTTTCAACAACCAGAAAACACAATTTCAATAACGGAAGAGAAAAAAATATTCACTAGCGGAATACAATTTATTAATATTCATAATAAGGTATTATAAAGCTTATTGCAAACTAACTAAAAAAGTAACGATTTTCAGAGTCAGTGTTATCAAAGAAAATTAAACTACCCGCTAAGTTTTTAATTATTTACAAAAGTAATTTGTTACTAACCTTCATAGAAATTTGTAATACTTCTAAATATAAATTCTAAATGTCTAGTACCTTACTTCTCTCCGAAACCATCTAATCATTTCCATTTCTTGCTGGATCCTTATAAATTCTGCATCTGAGCCTTTCTTTAAATATCTAATAAAAAGCAATACAAATTTGGAGCAGAAGTGCTGTTTAATTTATAATCGATTCACAAGAATCAAGTTTTTAAAACGGAAAATTTTAAAATTGCTATTTTAACTTTTTAAATTAACAAATATTTATTTCATTTTCAAGGTAAGAACCTTATGGAACCTAATCCAACTCAATGGTTTTTCATTTATGAGAGAGAAGTCTTTAGAGTGAGAAGACATCCTGAAACAAAAACGGTAAAAATAATCCTCGCAGATAGGGATGAAAATGAAGTTGCTCAAGGTGTAGCAGGCGATCCTATTAGTATGGCTGGCTTCCAGTTTCGTGTTATCAAATTACCTCCTGAAAACATCATTACGGGAGCTGTGCCTTTCGTACTCTCACCCCCTACAATTGTAACAAATTTCCGTGATCTAATTTGCTGAATAAAAGCATAATAAACCAAAATGTATACCTATAATTTACTACTAAGTTGTTAAACAGCAAAATTAAATAAATTTCCATCGAAGTGTTTAATTTTGTTCTCCTACTAGTTAACTTTCTAACACGCCTATGACGAATTCAGTTATTAACTACTTCAGGTAGGTGTAGATAGTTTCTGCCTTTAGTGTACACCAAAATCTTAAATAAAGTTTGATACATAACATTTGGTGAATTCTAAGGCTATCATTGCAACTAAGTAATCGATGTTAAACCAATAGGATTTGAAGTTGCTCAATTTTGAGTGCATCAAAATTAAAATTATTTTTATTGCTCAAAATTTTTACTCGGGTGCACTCGATTATACATCATATCCACGGACTAAGTCAAGTGACTGATGAGATTATAATGTTATAAGTTAATTTAATACAATGCTGAAAACCTACTGCAATGGTGTTATAGTTTGTCACTCTACAGATTTTTAGTCGCTTGCTTCCTGATCGTCAAGAAAGTTTCTTACAGTGCGATAGGTGTTTAAGAAAACTGCTTTCTGAGTTTCTGTTGAATAAAACAATAATTCAAATTCTTCCATATAGTATTCACTTTATGTCTGAACTCGCTATACTTGTGGATCTGGTTTGTATAGGTTGACTGCAAATTTCGGTTAAGTGGACAAGCAATGTCGATAATGTGGATAGCTTTCTATCTCTATTGTATTTCTAATTCCTTTATGGTTTCTGCCCTGATATTCAAGGACCCATCTGAGAACAAATTCTAGGGTTTGTAGTCAAGATCCGCTTTACAGAGGGATCTGTAAAGCGCAACATTTCCTTTGCTGTTAAAATACTCTCGCAACAGTATAAACTGTGACTCACAGCTTTTTGACATCTACCACTCACCTACCCTCTACATGTCATGGTAGAACTACCCTTTCAATTGCAGAATTTTTGTGGTGCATTCCGTGCTTCGTCATTTCTACGCGGACGATTCTGTTGAACTTTTCAAGGTCGCTGTTAGACCATTTGATGAGCCCGAAATAGTACGCGAGGACAGGGGTGGAATACGTCTTGATTGCCCTGATTTTGTTTGCCGAGTTGAGAAAACTCATCAAAATCAGCCTAAGTCTCTTATTAAACGCAGTCGTTAGGCTTGCCTTAACTATCGTATGCTGAATACCCTTAGGTACCTGAATACCTAGATATTTATATGATTCCCCTGCAGCCATTGCCTCGATGGCATTCTTGAACACGTTCTGTAACTCGGCGGTCCCTAACTCCCCTCTTTTTAAATGCATTGTTCTGAATTTATCTAGTCAGAACTCCATATGGATATTATCGGAAAACTGCTTTGTTACATCGATCACTTGCTGCAGCTTCTAGGCTGAACTACCGTACAGCTTCAGATCATTCATGTACAGAAGATAGGTCACTTGATGACCATTCTCATTATTATGATTTCTGAACCAATGAGACAAGCTGGTAGTATTTTTCTGAATGGATTCAGCGCTAAACAGCCTCATAGTACACTGAAAGCGACTCCTTGAAATATAACAGTCGTAATGATTATTGGCCTACTTCTCTTGGGTATTTCATGATCAAAATACTTCATTCTTGTGCCCCGGAGCCTCAACACATGACTTGGAAAGTCAATAATGAGTGGGAAGATTTTGTAAAGTTTGAATACTTCATGCAAATAGGCATGCGACACGGAAGGAAACGCTTGCTTGTAGTCAATGTATGCCATGTGTAAGTAAGATCCTTTAATGCTTACAAGCTTGAGCCATGGCAACCACGTAAATAGTGACTCGACCTTTGCAGCCTCGCTAGTTTTTATAACATCGTTTTTGTTTTTATGTAAGGATAACATTCTGGTCACCATGAGAATATACCTTATCTGAAATGATAGCTATAAGTACACTAAGTTCACGGGAGAACCTTCTTTGGAAGTCCATAATCTCATCCAATATTGATGATGTTAATGTCTCGATGTGCCGGGGGTGGATGATTTTATTAACATGGTTTACCAGCTTTCTGTTTCTATTTCCTTTGTTATATTGAGTTCATCGACCCAATTTACACCTTACTTTGCTGACATCAATGTCCAACCTGATCTTCCATGGTGGATCTCGATTTCTTATTCGGACAAAAACTGCATTTTTATGCCGGCCCAACGTTCTAACGGTTGCCACAGCTGCACAGTATACGAAAGTTTGCACCTCTAACGCAGTTTGTGTTACGTTAAATTACTTAGGTAAAACTTGCTGTTGAGATGTTCTATTAGTACGGATGTGGATCTAATGGATCTGGTACATGATGTTCATTAGCCCCAGCACCTATGCCTTCAGGTTTAATCAAATTTTCATTGTCCACATCTTCCAAGGGGAGTTCATTAAAAGGAAGCTACAGTTCAACTTCCATTTTGATAGCAGCTATTTCAACAGCCGAAAGCAATCTGTTTACAGATATTCAGCGTTTTTTATATGCCAGATTCTGCTCATGTATTTTTTTGGCTAGCTCTGGGTATATAAGTAAGAAGAGTCTATGATGTTCTCTCCTCACACTTTGCCCAGATTTCTCTGCCAAAAAATAAAGGTGCATAACATTTCTGTTCATATGGTATGTCCATTTCCGTCTCTTTTTTGGTTGCTGAACCTTAGCTTCTGCCTCTGTTTGTATAAGGCCATCCACTTCTGGAGGTTTCGTTTTCCCACGCCAAATCAACCTGTTGCTTAATCTCCATTACTCGGTCTTCTGTGATGTGTAGATTAGTCCTGATATCCTTTACCTTAGGGATAAGATGTCTTAGTGCGACCTTCTGTATATTAGGATACTTTGCAGCAAATCTCGTTCTTAAATTGTATCCTTTCGTCATTTTTGTATCAAACTTCCCACTTTCGTAATAGAGACGCATCAAATCCTCTTTCATTATGGTATCCCACTTTATGCTTTCCCACGGTATTTCTGTCGAGGTGGTTGTCGCAGATGTTCTTGCTGGCCAGCTGTTTGATGACTGAGCTCTGCCTGACCTTCTCGCAGCTCAACATGACCACCGTCCCGCATACTGTGGCCACCAGCGGCGGCTCCAGGGGTGCCCAGACGATCCTCGGGAATAGACAATCGTTTCAATATCTTTAATATACTCTCCATTATTTTTGGGTTTTGGTGTTATACTTAGGCTCTTTTCTCTTCGTTATCTGCCTGTCTGACATGGGAAATCCTGTCAGTAGCAATGCTACCGCCAACATAGCCATCAAAGTCATTAGAGGAAAGCTCAAGCCCTACCGCGACATCAAGGCGGAACACCTTCCGTAGTATTATATTTAAGTTGTAATATTAAGTAGTATTATTATATTATTATTATATATTATTATAAACTATTATTATTAGTTAAGTAATATTATCAAGCAGTGCTTGAAATTAGCAGCAATTACAATTGTTCATAAAATTAATTAATTACATTATAAAAATAAACTATAGAATCAGTAGCACTCTTTCAATACAGTCACTTACTGGTTCACCCAGTCAAAGCTGGAAAATCGCTGGTTCACCAGTGATACTGCAAAATACTGATTCATCCAGTAACAATTTCACTGGTTTAGTTTTAGCGAGTATTCATTTTTCGACTAATTCATTATTTCTTTGTTTAAAATTTTTACCATGTAGCGCCTCCACAGAGCTAAATTAGATAGTACAATTTATGTACTTTTTATTGTAATCATAACTCCTTTAATAAACGTGAACTATGTGAGTACTTGAATTCTATTTTCAAAATAACTTGTACATATATTTCAATATTTTGCGGAATTAATTTGAAAGGTGAACTCAAGAAATAAATGAAATTTTTTAGAAATGGAATGTTGAGTTGAAAGTAAAATATAAAATTACAATTATTTATACTTTTAATTGAAAATAATTCTTTGATGCTTTTTTATCTTGTAAACTAATTAATTCGTTATTAGTTGATTACTAAATCTAAGTGACAGATTGGAAAATGCAAATTAGGAAAATAATATATAAAAAATAAAAATTATTTGAATGATTCAATGAAAACAATTGAGTTAATTCTTTTTATTTTATTGATTGGTTAATTACACAGGCCTGCACATAATGGGGTCATGTCAGTTGTTGGAAAGTGGAGTCATTTCCGAAGTAATTTTTTACGTAGAATCCGAATCCGGGGTCAGAGTTGGCCCATCACGTCAGGATTTTAAGATGTTTGAGGTTATGTACCTAAAAATGGAGTTTTTGGCTACTTTTGAGGTTATGTACAGAAGACTCAAAAATTTTTGGGATTTTTTCTTTAGTTGTGTCATATAGTACTGCTATTCATCTTTAATTTGAGAGTCACAGAGTTACCATTTTTCTTTACGAAGTTACGCCAATTTGAAATTACGTGATATGTCCAATTATGTCTTGAGCATTTGCTTTAAATACTTTGAGGAAGACATTTTCTACTGGGTGTTTTCTCTTGAAAATTTGCACGTGGGAGTTTTCGGGGTTGTTTATTATGAATCTGAAGTCGAGATATTCAAATTTTCAAATTCAAGATGGCGGATTCAAAATGGCATCGAAAAATTTGGAAAAAGCATTGACAATATTGAAACATGTTTTCAGTTTGTGCTATCTAATAACTTATGTTGATATATAAATGTTATATAGTAGTAAAAATTTTCAAGAGAAAACATCCAGTAGAAAATGTCTGCCTCAAAGTATTTAAAGTAAATGCTCAAGAAATAATGGGACATATCTCGTAATTTCAAATTGGCGTAACTTGGTAAAGATAAATGTTAATTGAACTCTGTGACTCTCAAATTAAAGATGAATAGCAGTACTATATAATACAACTAAAGAAAAAATCCCAGAAAATTTTTTGTCTTCTGTGCATAAGCTCAAAAGTAGCCATAAACGCCATTTTTTGGGTACATAACCTCAAATATATTAAAACCCTGACGTGAGGGGCCAATTCTGACCACGGATTCGGATTCTACGTAAAAAATTGCTTCGGAAATGACCCTCCAATTTCCAACAACAAAACCATGTTGGCCTGTGTTATTATTAGCTGATTAATTTTATTCATAATATTAAATAACATAAAGATTGAAGTTCAAAATTTTTTAACTATGAAAATAAATTTATTATTTATTTTGATGTTATGTGATTTAATATGGGATATGGTTTGTATATTATAATAAATGTTTCTCAATATTTTAAATAGCCCTAGTCCAATTTCATAATTTTAAAAATGTTTTTGCGGTTTTGAAATATTTATCTTAATTTAATTTTTAATATAATTATATATCAATATGCTTTAACTTTTTATGGAATTATTATAAAAGGTTATTGATACTTCAAATTTTCATCAAAGGATAGGGTGAAAATTATTTTGATGTTTCAATGAGAATGATTGATTACTACTTTTTAGATTATGAACTGATCAATTAATTATTGAATGATTTTGTTTAAAAAAACTGAATATAAATTGTTTTCAATTAAGTCACATACATTGATTATTGAATTCAATTTTCAAAAATATATGTACATACATTTCCATGAAAATAATCCTCAAATGATTGTCATGTTCTTTACTAATTAATTAATTATTAATCGATTCTGCGAAAATTTGTATTTCCTAGAATTAGTTAAAAGTTTACAATTAATTAAATTTACAAAAAGGCAAGTACAAATTGAAAAATATATGAGGTGAAAATTATTTGAATTTTCAATTAAAATAATAGTTTAATACTTTTCTTAAGGTAACTCAATATTTATAAAACAATTCTGTTAAACGCTAACTATTCTGGTATTAATTCAGAAGAACTAGAAATATTCAGAATTTAAAGTTCAAATTCAAAATATGTTTAAAATAAAAAAAATTCTTCTTATGTTGTGAACTATTCAATTAATTTTTAGCCGATTAATTTTGATTACAATATTGAATTACATAAAGATTCAAATTTAAGCTCTTTTAAAAACCTTTTGTATTTGAAATATCAACTACTACATTTTCGTTGATATTTTTCTTTGCCTGTTTGAAAATTGAAAACTTTTAAAATCTTTTTGAATTTTCCTAAAACTCTCAGTAGATTTAAATTGATAGATAGATAAAAGTCTATTTTTCAGTCTACTGGCCTTGAAAAATTACTGCTATGGTTTTTCGAAATTCTTCCTTTGAATTAAAAATTGTTTTCCCACCAAATCGAAAATAAAAGAGCTTTGATTAAATAAATTTCTTTAATTATTCAATCTCACATATTTTAGAAATTTATTGAGTACATACATTTGAAATTCTTCTTAATCCTGTAACTGAAAATGAGTTGTCATTTAAGTGTATGCATTCGCAACATTCGTTTCCTCGATTTAATTTAAACCATCCGATCGGCAATGCGGAAAAGCGACAACGATGAATTCGATATTTTCATGAATATCCTGTTTTTAGGGAAGAATTTTTAATTAAAAACATATTTTTTTGGAGCACGCTATAATCATATAAAACCGCAGATAAACAATCTTGACACTTTAAAACGAAGAGTTAACAATTATAGTACAGCATTTAGAAGCTGATGAAGCAAAAAAACATTCATTAGTCACTTTGTGAATAAAATTATTTCTGATTGGGTGAAGCGGTGTTTTCTTAAATTCGAAAAGATGAAGGTGGTCTATAGCCTGGTCTTATCTTCGGCTGTAATCCTCAAGTTTATTGGTAAATATAATAATATATTATATCTATAATTCTAAGGAAAAATTTTCAAGCTTTACGCCATTGGTATATTTTTCAAGAAAAATTTTAATAATTTTGTTTATTTATTTATTCTTATTAATAATAATTTCATTCAATTTTTAAGATTTTAGATAATGATGAATAGTGACTAAAAAATAATTATTTTTGATTAAAAATCTTTTCCTTTTATAATTTAAGTACTTTTCTCTCATTTTAATTATTTTGTTAACTACAAATTTAAATATTTCATGTTTATTTGACCATTTATATTCTCAAGTTGAAAATGTCTATATTCTGTCGAAAAATAATCTTAGTGGTAAATAATTTACAATTTTGTTTAAAAACTAATGTATATTTGTGAAGAAATATTCTTCAACGGTAGAAAATTGAACTTTTTGGTTGAACATTCATTTCTTTAGCTTGGGATTTTTTTATCGCAAATTATTTTCTTCAACTGAAAATGTAACTATTTCGCGCTTGTTTTGTAAACTATCAATTTTCTTTAGTTCAAAATTGGACTATTGGTTGAAAAAACTCTGTGTGTTCCTTTTTGTTCAAAATTCAACTATCCAGTTGATAATTCCATTACAAAATTAAATGTTTTATTAAAAATCCCTGGATTTGGTAAAAATGATTAAATTCTGCTAAAAAGTTAATCTTTTCAAATGGAAACTCATTTCATTGATTGAAAATTATTTTTCTTATTAAAATTTAATTTTTTGAATAATAAAATAATAATTTTAATAAATAAACTTTCTTTGGAATTTTTTTCTGACCGATATTTTAACTTATTTCTCTAAATAAAAATCCACGTCTTTCGTTTACCAGGTACTTTATTTACCTGCTCAAAAACCTTAAAATAAAAAATAAATTATTATTTATTTCAGTTCAAAATTTATTTATTTTGTTCCATTTTTTTCGTTAAAAATTATTTTTTTTTAATAAAAGGGTAGCCAAGAAATTTTTTTTAGACCATTGTTTATTTTTGTAGTAGAAGAAGCAATTTTTTCTGTAGAAAATTAATATTTTTGGATTTTTCGAGATTGAAAATTTAACTCTTTCTAGAAATTTGTGTTTTTGTTTTGATTCAAGAAATGTTATCGAAATGTAAAATATGTTTTGGTTCTCAATACTTTGATTTATTTTGTGTGTGTGTGTGTGCGCACGAGCGCGCGCCTATGTTTTTGTTTGTGTGTGTGCGATGATGATGGAAAAAAGCGACCACAATGCCTCCGAGGTTTCCATGACACACATATGTTTTAGAGCGAGGCAGTTAGTAAAAGCGTAATATCATGTTGTTAAACATGTCTAAAGAAAAACGCCGCTTTATTATTCTTCCAAATATTTTTAAAAACTTTCTGAAAAAAAAAGTTATGGGATTTTATTAGTCGAGGGCTATTCAAAAATCTCGTAACGCTAGAAATAATGAAAATGCCCCCC
>JAWWLR010205156.1:0-15129 GCA_035041075.1 Acraspis erinacei | reverse complement strand
GAGTAGAAGTCTTATTATCCTTTCCGTACAGACGACAGAGTGGACTTTCTTCAAGCGCTATCTTATGTATGAGATACCGGAGGTTTTCGCGTCCTATAAACATTTCTGTTAGGACCTTGACTTAATTCCTCCCCAGCTTGAGTAATTCTTTCGCTCAGTGAGAGTTTAGCTTTGAGTCCAAGATTTTTTATCCTGTCTGCAGCCAAAGGCCAAACCCTACTCATTCTGATGTTCCTCCGTCAACCAACTGTTAATATCTTCAGTAAGTAACCATCTGGAAATTCCTACAACTAGTTCAGGTCCAAAGCAGAGTAAGTCGGTTTTCTATCGCTAGTTTATTCAGTGCCTCAAAGCACTCCCATACTAGTAGCGATGTGGTCGTTGTTCCGTTCAGCGCTATTATAGCAGTTCTTCTGTCTGAGCAGATACGAATGTTTCTTTTATTGCCATACTCATTTTCCTTAAAGGCGCTCTGGAGCATGATCGTAATCTCAGAGTGTAGTAATATGGCGTAGGACCCCATCGAAATTGTGAAGCCCATTCCATCCCTTTTAAGATATACACCGGCTCTTGCGTTCTCCGTGTTTCTGGAGCCATCAGTAAACCAGCTGTCTTCATCACTGGGCAGGTGTGCCTCGCCGTTAACCCATTCCTCTTTCGTGGATAGGCTAACTCGATACTTCTTTTCGAAGAGGTAGCGACGAGTCGACATGTTGTCCCTGAGCATGCTCAGTGTCGGCCTCCTAGCGATGTCGATTGTTATCCGCACTACTGTCGAGATACTACAATAGTTTACCATATTTAATCTCCAGGTCCCCTTTATAGCCACGGCCTTGATGGTGAGATGGATGGGCTCCAAACCTATGAGTGCCCTCAGAGCCATCGTGGGGCTCGACTTCGAGGCACCAGTGATGCCTCTCAGAATCAGTCCCCCGATCATTTCCAGTCGAGACTTCACAGTGGACAGTTCAACCCTGCTCCACCAGAACACCACTGCATAGCTTAGCCTGAGTCGCAGGATCGCTGCATAGATCCACATAAGTGTCTCTGGTTTCAAGCCCCAGATTTTCCCTATGACTCTCCTACAAAGTCAAAAAGTCGCTACCAGCTCCTTGCACTTGTTTTCCAGATGCTGGTTCCATGAAAGCTTTTTATCCAGAATGACTCTTCCATATTAGGCTCGTTCTTTGATTTCCAGCTGTTGTCTTACCAGTTTCAATGTACTCGTGGTTCCCCACTTATACCTTCTGGTGAATAAAACTACGTTCGTCTTACTAGGATTGACTGATAGTGCAGTCTTCTTACATCATGAATCTACTATTCTTAGTGCTTGCTGCATTACTCCGAAGAGCGCATCCAGATACTGGCCGCACACGATAACCAGTATGTCGTCCGCATAGCCTATAACGTGGTGACCCTGACTCGTGAGCAGATGAAGCTGTTCATCCACTAACAGGCACCACGGCAAGGGCGATAAACCGCCTCCCTGCAGCCATTCCGAGTCAACGGTTCCATATAAAGTGGTTATCACCCTTAGTCGTGGTTAGGCTCCTATTGGCCAAAATGTGGCAGGTCCAAATCACGACTGCAATACGCACACCGTGTGCGATCATGCTCCTGCGATGCCCATAAAGGCTCTAATCGTGAGGCCTTTCTGCTTCACTTGCCCTTCGATTAGGTTAACTGCTGCGCTTAAGGCCTTCTCAGTCGAGTAGCCAGCCCTATAGGCATATTTTTGATTGTGAAGTGGCCTACTTGACAAGACCTTATCGCGGATATATCTGTCCACGAATCTTTCCATAGTTTTTAATAGGAAAGTAAGGCTGTGGGTCGGAAATCTTTGGGTCGAGTATAACCCATCCTGCCTGCCTTCGGATTAAAGATTACTTTCGCACCCCTCCATGCCGTCAGAACAGAGCCCAACGTGAGACTAGCCCTAGAAAGTCTCACAATCGGCCCTATGATGATCTCACCAGTCATCTGTCAGAAGAGTGGATATATGCCAACCGGACCAGGAGACTTGTAAGGACTGCAGGACTTGAGCGCCCACCTGACCATGGCTGCTATAACAATCTTGTTGACAAGCCGCCGTTTTAGGCCCAGTTGGGCCGCAGGCAGCTTTGGTTTCCTCGGTGGTTTCGTTCCCTCTTCTGTGCGGGCCACAGATCATTCCTGTGCTGATTCCAAACTGGAATCATTCCGGGAGGGACCTCGATACAGAGATCCAGAAGGCCGGTGTTAGATAGGTTCTTTCACTTTCCTATCATACTACAATCATGCATACCAGGAGAGCTTGTTTATAAGGATCCTTTCCAATCACCCAGGAGAGCCCGTCTATCGGATGTTAGGTTACGGTCTATAGGTTATTAAAAGGATGCCTAGACTTACGGCAATGGTTTAATACTTGTTACATGGATTGAATAATTTCTTCGTAACATAGCATCAGGATTGCCGTACCATGTCATCGAAGAGTTTAACTAAAAAATAAGTTTAAAAATTCTCTTAGTTTATTTGAACTTTTTGATTTTAAATATTTGGTACATGTATTAAACATTTGTATTGAAAATTGCTGTTTTAAAATAAAACTGTGAAGCATAATAAATTATGATAAATTTCTTCACTATTTTGTCTGTACTGTAAAGTTATAACTTGTAGTTATGTAGTTTTGAAATAAACTGTTTACTATTAACTCCCTTTAATACGATTAACCGATTGGCTCAGCCCTGTTCCCTTGTTTTCACTTACTTCTTCCAATTTCTTCATCCAAGTCAGTCCTTATCCATTACCATCCAAACTCCATCTTACAAACTCATGAACACTCAACTGTCCACCTTCCTATCCTGTACACCTCTCTAATACATGTGCCTATGACTTGTTCCGAATTTCACCTGAGAATACTTATGCTATTCTACTCGTCTTTCGCCTTTTCAGCTTCCCTTCAAACTTATAGGCTCTTATCATTTGTCTAGTTACCATTTTTTTCTTCCTAATTCTTCCCTTAACTTGTATCCTGGACAACTCCCGCTAACCTCCATTATCCATCTCAAAAATCTCTTGGGCATGCTTTCCACTTTCCTATGTTCCTTCCATCCCCAGACGTCCACTTCATAACACAAGAAGTCGTCCGCGTATTAAAAAGTATAGTTTGCTATTATCCACAACCGTTTCCCCTATTCCATTCTTCTTTAGCTTCTCCTCTAAGTATGCCAACAGCATATTAAAAACTAGCAGACTCATTGCCTGGCATAGCAATATTCTACACTACCAATCCCTTTTCTAAGTCCCATCTGATTGTGTAAGATACTTTTTTTTCTTCAATCTGGCTCTTTAACTTTTTCCCTACAGTTTTCTCCCATTTTCTTGTTTTTTTCGGCCCCTATTTCCTTTCTTCAGCAAAGTTTCAGTCTATTACTGTCTCTCCCTTACCTATAAATGTGAAAAAATTAAGTTATATCGAAAACAGAACATGGGTCTTTCAGTTCTTGATTCATTTCAATGCTTCTCTTTGAACAACCGAACTCTGGTGGGATTTACGTTGTAACTGGAAACACTACCTTATTAGGAACTATCTAATTATTTTGGATATGATTTTTTACTCAAGTAATACCTTTCACGCTTCAAGTTTGTAGTAGGGTGCATACTTCAAAAATTAAATAATATAAATAATAAAGTAATCTCGGATTGGATTGACACTTTGGTTTACGAAAGACATGCCCTCGAAAAAGTTTTAAGTGATGAATGGTGAGTGGGTGTTTAGAATGCTAGAGGTGAGAATGATCACAAGCAAAGTCAATTATTTTATTATATTTATTAAATAATTTGTTTTTCGACCTAAGGTCGATAAAAATGAGTAGCAACTTTGCGCCGCTCGTGTGGACTATTAGAGTTGAAAAGACTTAGCAAATACTGGCTATTGACGGAAATACGCGATTAGAGACCAATGGAAATTCGGCTAATTCGTAGATTCGCAACATTCGTAAACACAAAAGTTGGGTTAGAACAAAGATATTATCTTTGGTTAGGAGAAGAGTCATGTGTTGGAATGTTGTGAGTCTTTTGTATGGCCAAATGATGAGAGTATTTACAGTAAAAAATACAGTAAAATTTGGTATTGATTTTTAATAGTGTTTAAAGGCACACGCGTGCAAGGACTGTCAGCATGATAGGCCCAAAGTTTTTGATTTAATTTGAAGTTATGTTTACACGCACAATGTTATTTTATTGTTTATAAGTATATAAAAAATTAGCAAAGCTTTTAAATCCAGCAATTGGCTCTGAACTTTTGTTAAGCATTATGTTCTCGAATTAATATTGCAACAACAAAAAATTAATTTGATTTTTTACAGCTCCGTCGTATTTGACAACCCATTTTGACAACATTTTTCTATTAATTTATTTTTCATTAATTAAACTTTGACAAAAGAGAAATTTTGTCCTCAATAAAAAACCAAACTGGGTATTTGCAGCAAAATTCTATTTGAAAACTCTATACCTACTAAGTCAGTGATATTATTTTTTCGAAAAATAAAAAATTTTTGATAAAAAGTGTAGGAAACTAAATTACACATATAGTAAAGTATCAAATGCCCTTAAATAGGAAACATTAAAGATGATAAAAAGTTCTACTCTGGAACGTTGAAACTTAAACGAATGCGAACTTCTTTTAAAAAAGAAAAAGACTTTTTATCACAAACAATTGTGATATTAAAACTTTTGTAAACCTTTAAACATTTCAACCAAAAAATATGACTTTTTAACAGAATAACTGAACTTTCAACAAGAGAATTAAATTTTCGACCAAAAGAGATAACTAATTCAGAACCGAACATAGAATAGAATTATAAGATGAATCTTCTAACTAAAGATTAATTTTTCATCTAAAAACCCGGATTTTCTATTCAAAAAGACGAATTTTCAGGAAAATAGTTGAACCTTCGAACAACAAATATGACTTTTATCAAAATAGTTGAATTTTCAACAATATAATTAAATTTTCAAAAATATAATAGTTAACTTTTCAAATGAAGAAGAGTAATTCAACTACAAAGATATGACTCTTTAGTAAAATAGTAGACCAAAAGAACCAAAAGAGATGAATTCTGAACCAAAAATGTAATAGTGTCATAAAAGATAAATTGCCGATTAAAAAAAAATTTCGATTTTTCTGCCAAAAGATGAATCATAAATGTAAAAGGACAGATTTTCTATAAAACTTTTAATTATAAAAAACTTTCGATTAAGAAAGATGAATTGTCAATAAAAACATGACCCTTCTAATGAGAAAATAATTAATAATCTAAAAGGACAGTTTTCCAAAAAGCACCCAACCGCTCAAATGATAAAGGTCCGCTGTTACTAACAGTTTACATATAGAACAGAGTTATATAAATAGGCAATCTAAGATGCAGATATGATTGCAAGTCCGGATAGAGTTTAAGATGCGGGAAGACTTGGAGACTACTTGAATGGAGGGATCTTTCATAGTCGGGACGCCAGAGATAATCAGAAACGTTATTTAGAAACACGTCCATGTTTTCAACGAGCGACGCAGAATCCAAATCAAGCCACATTTGCTCCGAGTTACCTAGAGTGAACATATTTTTGAGCTAAAGAACCCAGTTATACTTCGGGTTGCAATCAGATTTTAGGGACATTGCCTTTAATTTAAGAAAACATCTTTTAGAATATCTATCATCGGGCACATCCAGCAACCTCGACAACCATCTTAGCGCTGACTTAAATATATCAAAGTCAACTGTAATCTACCTGTCTCTAAGCAGAGGGTAAAATTCGGCGTGTATGTTGTTAAGCCTAGTATTTTCTTATAAAAATAAGACTCTAATTTCTCAACCGAATCAAAGTACCTTAATCCCCAGACTTCTATTGCGTAAGAAAGATACCTAAGCGTGAGGCTACGAAGAAGGGTATACTTAGTTTGCCAGGCATTAGATTTAGATGCAAATAAAATTCTTGAAACAGCACCCATAGCAATATTCGCGGCATACTTGTAAGTCAGCCTGGGAGTAAGGGAATATCACTATGTCATCAGCATAAACCAGTAGGATAACGTCACATAAGTGATCTATTGAAATTCTATGCATACCCCACAAATTACCTTTGCAGACGAAGTCAGACCCTCGTTAGTGCGAATAAACATGTTAGCGTTATCATAAAGATTTATTTTAATTCGTAGAAGTTTAGTGTACATGCCTATCTGAGTACATCAGAATTGAAGGCTCATTTAAGGCTCTTGAATAACAGAAGCGCAATTTTTCAAATACAACCCCTATCACAAGAAACACCCTTAAAAATAAATATGTACTGATCTTAAAAGTGAGTACATCAGAATTGAAGGCTCATTTTAGGTTCTCCTATGCTTCCAAAATCAATTTTCCAAAACCATCCATTAACCGAAAGAAAACTAACCCTTACTCAAAAGTGCTGATGAAGTGCAATAGATATACACTAGTCATGAATGTGGGTACATCAGAATTTAAGGCTCATTTTAGGTTCTCCTATGCTTCCAAAATCAATTTTCCAAAACCATCCATTAACCGAAAGAAAGCTACCCCTTACTCAAAAGTGCTGATGAAGTGCAATAGATATACACTAGTCATGACTGTGGGTACATCAGAATTTAAGGCTCATTTTAGGCTCTTGAAAGCCCCAGAATTCAATTTTCCAAAACCATCACTTGACATTACAAAACCACCCCTTACTCAAAAGTGCTGATAAAGTGCACTAAATATGCAGTAATCATAAAACTGAGTACATCAGAATTGGGGACACATTTACAATCTGCAGCATGTCCGAAAAAAACATTGCAAAACCATCCCTTAACATTGAAAATTCTATGCCTTACCCAAAAGAGCTGATAATGTGCAAAATAAGTATTTGATCAGTTCTTTAAAATTTTCTAGTTGTCACAAAACATTAAAAACTTTTCCAAAAAACCAGTCCTGATACTCTAAAACTACCTTGAAGATGAATGCGATATTAAACGTAGAATGAAGTACATTATCAGTATTTGACTCGTGTATATTTATTGCACTTTATGGGCACTTTTGAGTAACGTAGAATGAAGTACTTTATCAGTATTTGACTCGTGTATATTTATTGCACTTTATGGGCACTTTTGAGTAAGGAGTAGTTTTTTACATTGAGGGATGGTTTTGCCCAATTTATTTTGGGGTTTCGGAGAGCCTAAAATGAGCCTTTAATTCTGGTGTACTCAATTTTCATATTAGTGCATATGTAATTTTTAGTGTAGTTGTTTTATTATAGGGGTTTTCTTTGAAAAATTGCACCGCGGGTCATGTCAAGGCCTTCGATGAGCCTTCAATTCTGATGTATTCAGTTTTATGATTAGTGCATATTTAGTGCACTTTATCAGCACTGTTATGTAAGGGGTAGTTTTTAATGTCAAGGGATGGTTTTGGAAAATTTATTTTGGGGGCGTCGGAGAGCCTAGAATGGTCCTTCAATTCTTGTGTACTCACTTTTAATATTAGTGCATATTTATTTTTAGGGTAGTTTTTTATGATAGGGGTTGTTTTTGAAAAATTGAGCCGTGGGTTATGTCAAAGCCTTTAATAAGCCTTCCATTCTGATGTACTCAGTTTTATGATTAGTGCGATTTTAGTGCACTTTTCAGAACTTTTAAGTAAGGGATAGTTTTCTAATGTCAAGGGATGCTTTTGGAGAATTTATTTTTGGGGTGTTGAATAGCGTAAAATGAGCCTTTAATTCTGATGTACTCAATTTAACCTATATTTCTACCTTGGTACTGCTATCTTTACGCAAAGCTGGTAGTACTATGCATTTAAAAACAAATATCAAGCCCAAAAATGGCTTTTAGGTATTATATGAGCTCTAAATTAGCTCTCAAATATGACATGGGTCTGTCGTTCCCTGGTCAAGGTGGTACTTCCAGCCTTACTCATCTAGACAGTCTGTTTTTGTATCACAGGGCAAAACCGCATGTCAAAAAGTATGAATGTGGCAGATTTTTATGGGCTAGAATGAAAGTCGTATTCTGAAGACTATTTATTATAGCATACTACGCTCCAGTTTTTCGTGAAAGTAATGCAGTAAAACATGCCTACTGGAACTCGCCAAATGATATTCTAGGAACTTCTGATACTGAGAAAAAAATACTGACAGGGTACTATGTTATTTTGGAGATCCAAAAACGAATCATAGCGGACAAAAATTAATTAGCTCATTTATTAGAAAAGGGATTTGGTATTACACGATGGACCGATATCAGAGGTCTTCGAACTATTTTGTATCTCTCCTGTTTTTCTCTCTGTTTTGTCAACCCTGAGTGCACACCGCACATGCCACTGCAGCTCCTTTCATCAAATCCGCGGCGGGACGTCAATTTTCGGAAGAACTTACTCCTGGAGCACTATCTTCAGGGTTTACTCTGCATGGTTCAGGCATAAAATGATTCATATGTAGACTTGGTAAAGAGGTGAAAGCCAGAGTATGACTCACTTTGCTGTAGCAGATGAGAGGCTAGGTTGCCAGTAAGAGATTCAAGGTTTATGACAGGTTCTGAATGTGGAACTTTGGAATGAGAGGTTCTTGGTTTCAAAAATAATCTTTGGTCTCAGATGGAGGAGAAAGAGAAGCAAAAATATTAAGCAGGCGCGAGTAAAAATGGAGAATTTACAGAAAACGCAATTACAAATAGAATATTGTAGCAAGCTAAATAAATGCTTAAATAATCAATGGATAAACTGGAACACGATAATAGGAACTAAAATTTGAGGGGGCGCATAGAGAATTCTACCCGGGAAAGAAATAGCAAGCAATAATTCTGAAATGAAACTTTTATCACAGATTTAGATGTTTCCGCGGCTAAGAAAGGATCAAGTAAGTGGAAAGCTGCAGGTCCGGACATGGTAGACAATTTTTAGTGTCAGTCCCTCGCCAGTGCGCCTTGGCCATGTATTTTAAGATGGTCATCGAAAATCCAGATATGATGCCAGATTTGATACATACATTGATAAATCTGATGTACATGACATATATGTCATGTAAGCTACGTCATGTATGTCTACGTACATATATGTTACCCAACGAACCATACTAAAAGGATGTTTGTAAAAACTGGTAGGGCAGTAATTATCTAACCACTATAGACAGTGTTATCATGACGCAAGCATGTAAACATGAAAAAAACTTTCTCATGACATACATTGACTACTAGCAAGCCTTTCGTTCAATACTACGCCACTATTTGCTTAGTTTCTTATAAAAAATCTGCAAAAGAATCATCTACTTTCTAAGTCGTGCAATGTCGTGCGACGCTTATCTTTTAAGGAGACTCCTTCTGTGCATTATGCTTCTGTTTAGCACTGAGCCCATCGAGAAAAACATTAATGGCATACATATCTCATAGGTTTAAAATAGAGGATAAAAAGTATGGTCTTCAACTGACCCACCTTCTTATACATGGATGAACTGCAACTATCTGCTAGTTCAAATCAGAAATGGCAGCAAGTGAGTAAGTGATCGATGTCACAAAGTAGTTACATATAACATATCGAGGCGTCCTAACGATAGGATGCCAACTCACGCGATCTACTGCATGATACTTAACCAAAAATATAAACAATAAAGAGTTAACCGAGAAGTTAGCGCTATAAAGTTTTAGCTCTCAGAATTGAGCATGATGAAGCTTGAAGTTGGTCAAAACTAAAAGATGCTCGCTTGCTCCCATCAAATCTGATGAAATCAGATTTAAGAAATATACTCGTAAAGTGGCAATTAAATAAACTCAATCCTTCCAATTGGCTTGACAAATAAATGATCTCATTCGGAATGACGAAAGAGATAGCGGCTATATATTGAAGAGATTATTCATTGGTTATACATTGTTTTGGAATTTTCCAAATTTATTTGTCGTTATTAAGGGAAAATGAACATAATAATTGGTATTGCGCTCTTCAGCTTCGCAGTCTTCCCTCATTTTGTTGGTAAGTATAATAACATCTTTAATTTGAAATAACTTTTCCAATTGCTGTTATATTATTTTATATTCGAAATCCTTCCAAATGAAGTTTAAAATAGTTTACAATATTGAATAAAATACCTAAAATGTTAAATACAACATAATTTTTTAATGATTTCGGATTTTGTATTTGATCAGAAAATTGCGTAAAAGAATTATACCACATCATTCATGCAAGTTAGGTGCACATTAAAACCTGAGCTTCCGCAGAAATTTTCTACATTTTTTTACGAAAAATTATCAATTCATTTATTTCGAAATTCATTTCTTCGGTTGAAAATTAAATTTTTTATTTCGAAAAAGGTTTTTTTTTGTTTCGTTAAAAATTCATATGTTTTGTTGAACTGAACTGTTTCTGGTCTAAAATTATAATCTTTTTTGATGGTAATATCAAATATTACATTTTTTGTTAATAATTAATTTTTGTTTGCCTAAAAATTCCACTCCTTTGTTGAAAGTTGAACTGCTTCTTTAGAAATTTCTTTTTTTTTAACAATCATCATTTCAGTTTCAAAAAGTCATCTCTTTGGTTGAAAATTCTTAATTTTTTTGTTGAGTTTTTAAGTGTTTTTTGCTTGAACGATCAACTATTTGGTCGAAATTTCATTTGTTACGTTAAAATTGCATACTTTTTGTTTGAAAAATTTACTATTATAGTTTCGGCTGATAATTCGTCTTTATCAATAAAAAAATTTACTATTTGTTTGAAAACTTAATTGTTTGATTGAGAATACACGCCTGCAAATTTGCATGCATTTTTTAAAGATGTGGTAGTGGTTTTCGATGTGATTTTTTGCGCTGAAATCGAATACGGACTTACAATTTACCTAGCATGTCAAATTTTTTAGGTAAACGGGGTAAAAGGTGACAAAAATAGCAATTTTTGACCAATTTGGGTACCTTATAGCAACAGCAAAAAAAATTCGACTTTTTCTAGAATCTCAAATTTGTTAGATAAGCGGGGTACACAAAAGTCCAAAAATTGAAATTTTACTATTCGACAACCTTAGTAAAAATATCTTGGAATTTTCTGTGCAGTTGCTATTAAGTACCCAAATTTTCGAAAATGGGCATTTTTGTCGTCTTTCACCCCGTTTATCTCAAAAACTTGCATTGCTAGGCAAATTATGACGTCGGATTCGGTTTCAGCGCAAGAAATTACATGGAAAACCACTACCACGTCATTTAAAAATACTTGCAGGCCTGTATAAGTCATCCAGTTTGTTAGATAGCACACGTCTACACTTTAAAAAAGATCGCTAATGCATTTTTGTCTTCTTAACTTCTAATCGCATTGAAAAAATCGATTAAAAATGTTTTCAATACAATTTCAAAGTTCTTACAGGCCGAAATGCAATTCAAGACAAAAATGGTTACTCTCTTGCTATTTATTCATAGACTTTTAAGTAATATATTTTTTTTATAAATCCACGCCTCTCTGAGAAATTTTTTAATTTTTTGTACAAAGTTAGAAAAATGTAATTTATTTTTTCAAATTTTTCTGAGCTTAGTAAAAAACAATCACAAGGCAATGTTTCCAAGTTGGAGACATGCTACATCAGACTTACAATGTCATAATATGACCTTCTTATTCTTTCAAAGTGTTGATAATACTATTTGCTTTATACCATTAAACATTTCTATTTTGCACGTATTCCATTTTTATCAACTTTTTAATTTTAATATACAGTTTTTATTAAATGTATTTATTTGTATAAAAAAATTAGTTGCTTTCCACTATTGAATTAGGAAATATTTCGACTAATTGAATAATTAATTTTCTATTAATCATTGATGGCTCAGTTTTCGCTAATTGAATCTTTAAAATTTAACTCGTGATTAGGTTAATTTGACCAATTTTTATTTGGAGAGAAGTAAAAGTATTTTGCGTAGGGATAAGGCTATTCAACTAAAAAAACATTCTTCAAGCACCCAATTTTACACTTATGAAAGCTGGTGCTTACTCAAGGCAAATAATTTTTATAAAGTTTGATAAACAATTGCAATTCTCTATGGATAGTAAGAAAAATATAAAAATTTAAAAAATTAGAAAATCAAAAAAGGTGGAACAGTAGCTCATGAAGATCCTGAATACGTATAATTAATTTCGACTCCATTGATCTATTGTAATTTCAAGTTTTTGAAAAAGCCTAATTTTTCGTCAATTTGTGCAAACATTATTTTATAAAACTTTTATATTTTTCATGCTGTCCATTTTTATAACATTTTTTCATGCACAAATATCTCATCTAAACGAATTACTGATTTTTCTAATACTTTTTGGTGGCCTACTATCACTCCTAATTAATCTGATATATTCAAGGTAAATAATTTTGCAAATTTTACTAGAAAATTTCAATTTTGAATGGATAATGAGAAAAGCGTGAGAAAATAAAATAAAATTTGAAAATCGAATTCAGAAATCTTATTAAATGTAGCGCAAGAGGATGCTCAATATTCATAATTAATTGATACATTGTTGCACAGTGATCCGATGTTGATCCATTACATTTTTAAGATTGTAAAAAATTCTTATTTTTCTGACTCCTGTTCAAACAATAAAAAAGCATTGTTTTTAAAATGGAGACAGACTAGGTTACGTTCACAATTTCATAATATGACCTTCTTCTTGTTTTAATGAAGGTAAAAATGTTACACTATAACATCGCTTTATTAAATTTTTCTGTTTTTCAAGATTCCATGTTTATCACTTTTTAAATTATTATATTACATAGTGGAATAATGACAATAAAATACTGGTAAAAAGTACAGTTCAATCTTGCTCAGGTAACTGCAAAGGGTTTTATTTGTTCAAGTCCTGTTAACTAATTATAAATATATTATAAAATGTTCATAAGCAAACACAAGGTTGGTACAAAACATAAAAGAAAATGTATTTTATCTTAAAATTTTTCTGGATGATGACATAATATGATGTCTACCTAAGACATCGTTGCTTGAATATGACAGCGATTTCGCTTGCAATTTTTTTCGAATCCTAGGTGCCCAAAAACAAAGTCTTAGATTTTTTGTATCAGAAATTTACGTGACATTTTTTTAAAATATGAATTTTTCGTCAATATGACTTTCCTTATGATACCTGCATGAGAAGACAATTCATAACTGATTATAGTTGACTTGGATGTTTTCTATTAACAAATGAAAAGTCTGGACGGTTTCCTCTTGAAAATCTCAATTTTTCAACACCAATTCAAGGAGAGAAGTGTTCATTCGACCGTAAGATATATTTTTTCTTTCTAGAGATCTAACCTCGATATAGATAATATATTTTTTTTCTTTTTAGCAGTATATTCTGTGGTACAACTGCAAATATGTCTATTCTCTAAAGAATGGGTGTGTCACGAAAACGCCGAAAGCATTGCTGACACATTTTTCAATACAGAATTGAATGCAGAATTTAAGATTTATTAATGTAACATTTCAATTTCACATTTGCAATCAAAATCATTAATTTTGGAGAAAAAAGGGAATTTTTAACAAAGTAGTTAAATTTGCAACAAAAAATTTCCAAGAAAAGTTTTTGGCTTTTAAATTAAGAAATTAGCTTTAAACTGAATTTATGAACCACAAGAAAATGTTAACCAAATAGTTCAATTTTCATGCCAATAGATGAATTTTCTGCCAAAAGAAGATCAATTTCCAACCATTTCTATTTTGTGTTTTGTATTTATACTGCTATTACACCATTAATAACAGTATAGATACAAAATAGAAATTGTTAGAAATTAACTATTTCTATTTTGTATTTTGTATCTATACTGCTGTCTTAAAAAAAACAGTTTTGTATTAAAAAATTATAAATTATTAATACACTTGTTAAATTTTCAACCAAACAAACAAGATTAAACTTTTATCAAAAAAGGTCAATTTTCGACATAAAATGGACTAGTTAAATTTTTTATTAAAAAAAATAATTTTCATTAAAAGAAACTAATTTTCAAACCGAAAATTAAAATTCATTTAAAGAGATGCATTTTCTACCAGAAAAGAATCATTTTTAATCATTTACATATATTTTCAACCAAATATTTTACTTTTTAATGAACTTTTAAACCTAATAATTACATTTTTTACTACAGAGTTTAATTTTTTTATTTTTTATATTGTTTTTTACGATATAAACAACAAAAATACGCATCTTACCGAAATATGAATTATAAGAAATTTGCAAATTTTTGAGTAAACAACTTTTGCTTATTGTTTTTTCCGTACCTTGTGTTGTTTTTCCGAAAATTTATATATTTTTATTTTTATTTTTAGTGTTATTTTTTACAATTAAAACAAAAACTATCTGTCCTGTCAAAAAATTATTGATAAATTTGCTGCTCTTCATTGTTTGAGCATCTTTTGTCTATTAATTTTATCACACCTTGTGTCGTTTTCCTAAAAATTTTATTTTTTTTACGATTAAAACGAAAACTACGCATTCTATCACAAAAATATTCATAAAAAATGTTTTCTCCTTTTTGGGTGAAGTAATTTTTTCCATTTCTTCTTTCTGAGCTTCTGTCATTTGGCCACAAATTAAATTTTTTATTTTAATTATTAATTTTTACAAATCAACCAAACACTAGGGGTGCATAATTTTTTTTTATCATCTTTTTTCTTATCCTGCATAGTTTGACCGCAAAATATAATTTTTTTTTTATATTTTGTGGGATGAAAATTTTAATTTTCGGTGTATCAAGAATATTCAAAAAGTTATTATGATAGTTTTGCAGAGCTTTCAAGAAGCAATGTTTTTCTTTTCTTTAATTTTTTTATACCGTGCGTTGTTCGGCCTTAAATTTTCATCCTATGATTACGGTGATTATGGTACTTTTTCACCTTTCACTCACAATGTGACCTTTCTTTATTTAGCGATGAAGGCCTGATAAAATCTCCTAAATTAGACAAAAAATATCTCAATTACATTTTAATTACACCATTAAGCCGTTTCCCTTTCGGGGTAGAGTGACTCACTCGGTGGGAATGGGATTAGTGTGAGGAAAGGGGTAATCGAATTTTTAGATTGATCTAGAACTACCGTATTATTTATATAAATAATAAGGTAGTTCCGCAACACTGCTCCGACCCAGGTTGCTGAT
>JAWWLR010205032.1:0-15160 GCA_035041075.1 Acraspis erinacei | reverse complement strand
CACGCGTTCTTTCGCGCACTCTCTTTCTCACTACCGGCTCTCTCTCTCTCTCTCGAGTGCGCGAATCATTCAATGCGTGGAAGTAACGAGGAACTTCGTTCCCAATGCGTGTCCCGCGACACGTTCTTAGTTTTTATTTTTGTTGAAGTAGGGGAGCTTTACTGCAAATATCATTCAGAAGTCATTTCTTATTTGTTTTATTTTTCTGGGACTCGATTTCATTTGATTGTTTGAGTTGGTTCTTCATAGTTTAATAACAAATAAAGGATGATGAAACATTAATAATCAGATAGCAGTTAGTACGTGTTGCCGTGATAACATATAAAAATTGTCAGTTCCAATTTCAAAGATTCTTCAAAATTCAAAACTTTCCATCTCTGTTTGATAGACATGCAGATTTTCCAGGGGATCTTTATCCATGCATTTGTTCATTTGCTTTATATGGAATGTAAGTGTAATTATTTATAATATTAAAATTTACCAGAAAAATTGAATGTTTTGAATAGGTAAAAAATGTACACTAAATAGTAAATTTTGTCAATTTTTCTCTTGCTAACTTCAAACTTCCCAAATTTTTTAATGTAAATAATTTCATCCAATTTAACTAATAGCTCGGTCTCTTGAATTTTCTGGTCGCTGATTACAAATTGAACATATTTGCTTCAGAAGTGATAACCTAATTTTTTATTTAATAAACAAATTGTTTAAAAATCCTTCTTCTAAAAGTGAATCTATTTTCGAAAAATAATTGTTTTATGATAGTTAACCAATTTTTTAAAAATGTATTAAATTGTTCAGGAAGAATTAAGTAAATGAAAAGAGTTCATAGAGATTTTTAGTGCTTCCTCAATTAATTTAAACTAATTTGGAACAATTTATATACAAAAACCGTTTCTAGTTGAATTTGTTAAAAATAATGAATTATTTTGTTATTTTATAAACTAGGCATTTTTTAAGGAAATATTCCGCTTCTTTAAAGTAATAAATATTTTTAAATCAGAAAAATTTTTTTTCTTTCAATCCAATCAACTGTTATTGACTAATTTTTAAATCTGTTTTCACAAACCTTGAAAGGCATACACCATTGTTATTGTCATTAATAACTTTATATTAAAAAAAAGAGTTCTCAAATATTTTTATTCGTAACTTTTTATTTATTTTTAAAAAAAATTGTCTTGTAAAAAGTTTGTTAATTGTAAAATTATTTAAAGAAATTATATAATTGCTATCATTGATTAAATAGCTCATCAGCTCTAGAAAATACATTTATTACGCGACCTTCGTGAAAGAAGAAATCTTTGAACAAATTAAAATGGTGTAAGCAAAGAAATTCTAAAAAAAACTTCCATTGATTGTTAATAAGATTTATAAAAATAGAAAACTTATAAAATAAAAAATGTTAAAAATCGTGATTGCGTCAGATTGTAGACTTCATTTCGACAAGCGGAAGAGAAAAATGAAAGATAACGTTACCTCGACTAAATTTACTTATTTCCAGGATATCGCTTCACAAGGAAAACGCCGGCATTGTTTACACACTTAATCGCTTTGAACTTACTTTTTTATTCACGTTAAAAATGAATGACTAAAACATTTTTCAATGTTTGCAATCGTTCGCCTTAGTATTAAATAAATATAAAAATTTTTTTACTTCCTCATCACAGAAATACTCAAATGAAATACTCAAATGCTCAAATAATTTTGAAAGATTTTGAAAGATTTTAGTAATATTCGAAGTGTTTCAAAATATTTAAAGAGATTTCGCAACTCGGCCAAAATTACCGCAAGAAGTTTTAATATATTTGAAGGGTTTTGAGCCAATTTTCGAAGAATTTCAAGTCATTCCAGAATTTCGAGACCTTGATTGATTAACTAATTATTTCATTTTCCGAAAGGTAATCTCCTGGATTAAAAAAAAAATATCATTTTCATTGAACTATTTGTTGAAAAATCAACTATTTTTATGAAAATTTAACTTTTTGTAAATAAATCTTTTTTTTTCATCAAAAAGTCATATTGTCCAGTTGAAAGCTCACCCGCTTTTTGGATAATTCGTAGTAGTCTTGTATTCTGGTGAACATTTTTTTTTAAATTAGAAAATGATCAAATTTATGTATTCAATTATTAGAGAATTAATCTCCCGAAATAAGAAATCAACTTTTGGGATGGATGATTGCCAACAATTAATTTTCTTTTGAGATATATTATTTTATTAAAAACTCCATCGCTGTCCTGAAAATGCACCCAATTGGTTGAAAATTATTTTTTTTAGAAATAGCATCTTTAAATAAAGATGTAACTATCTCATTTATGGTTGAAGATTATTTTTTAAAATTTGAAATTGATATTTTTTAGTGGGATATTTATGCATTTTATGACAAATTTATCCCTGCGGTCGAAAATCAATGATTGTGTTTCAAAATTATTCCCCTTTGGTTAAAAAAAAACTATTTGTATAAAAAATTAATTTGGTTTTGTTGAGCATCCAAAAAATTTAGTAAACAATTAAAATATTTGCTATAAATTAACTTTTTAGTTGGAAACTCATATATTTGTTCTAAATCGAATTACTTGTGTAAAATCGAATCTATTTTTATGAACCAAAATTGGTGTGTGAAGACCAAAATTTTTGGTCAAAAAGTGATTAAGTGTGCCACATACGTGAAGAGGATTGGTTATTTTATTTTTATAAATTTAGATGTGGTGGGAGCTTCTGAAGATCAAGGGTCACACAGGCGAAGAACGAATCCTAATGATGGCACTTATAACTTTAGTTTTCTAAGACTTTCTCCTCCTGATCCTTCAGTTGAAAATCACGCAGACCTAGAAGGACCTGTTTACCCACCTAGGCGACCTTCTCAACCACAATCCATTCCGAATGCTCCTCGTGAGTATGCCATTCGAAAATATACACCTATTCACGCAAAATTTACAGACGACAATTATTGTGAATTCTCTTTCGTTAAAGCTCCTATGGCTTTAATCAACACATTCTAATCGTCTCGTTCAACATTTAATTATTTTACGGAAAATTAAACTATTTCGTTTAATATTCGTATTTTTAGTGGAAATTTCAATTATTTGGTTGAAATTTAAACATTATTTTTAAGAATTATTTTGTTTGGTTGGAAATTTAGGTTTTCTGTCGAAAATAAATTTTTTTCTTACGATGAAAATTACTTTTCTTTCCGTGAAAGCTTGACTACTCCTTATTGGTTTGCAAATTGATCATTTCAAATAAAAAATTTACCTATTAAATTTTTTATTAAAAAACCACCTTTTTTGTTGAAAACCCAAAATTTTGTTAAAAAGTCATATTTTTGTTAGGCATTTCGAATATTTAGTTCATTGCTGAACCAATATTTAAGAAATTAATTTTACTGCTTAGGAATTTTATTTTTTTCAAAATAGAATTTCGTCATTTGTTTCGAAATTACGTTTCTTAACTCAGAATTTGCTATTCCATTTTTGGTTGTAAATTCGACTATATTGTTGAAAATTTAACTCTTTTGTTAAAAATCGATATTTCTTTCGTCGGAATATCAACACTTTGGTCAGAAGTTAAAGCACTGCGTTAAAAATGAATTTAATTTTTGAAAAATTAACTTTCCCATTGAAATCTCATTTTTTCTTCTGAATGAATATTACTTTTCCTTTCGTTAAAATTTAACTCTTCTTCTTTTGATTTAAAAATGATCATTTTTATTAAATATTCATCTGTTCAATTTTTTATTCAGAATTCATCTTTTTTCGTCGAAAATTAAACTATTTGGTGTAAAATTTAATATTTTTATTGACAATTCGTTTATTTATTTAAAATTTCATATGTTTTGTCAACATGTTAACTATTTGTTTAAAAGTTGAACGTATTTTATGAAAATTAATTTTATTGTTTGGATATTTAAATTCATAGTTGAAAATGAAATATTCTCTTTCTGATGGAAATTACTTTTCTCATCTGAAAATGTGATTATGTTCCATTTTTGCTTCAAAATTGATTGTTTTAATTGAAAATACAACTATTTTTTAAATGCCGCCTTCTTAATTTAAAAAATCGTATATTTTAGTACAAATTTGATCTTTCTTGAATAAAAATGCAAGCTTTTGATTTAAAAGTTAACAACTTTGTTGAAAATTCATGATTTTTGTTGCAAATACAACTATTTCGTAGAAAATTAATTTTTTTTTAATCTCATATTTGGGTTTTAACGGCTAAACTGAAATATTTTTGTTTAATTCAACATTTATTTTCTTAAGTAGAAAGTTCGTATCCATCGCCTTCGTTTGAAAATTAGTTTGTCATTAAAAATTATTTTTTTAATAAACATTTAATTAAATCAGGTTTCTTCAAACATCAATCTTTTTCAGTTCAAAATTCTACTGCTTGTTTAAAAATTTCGGTTTTTTGTGAAAACTTTGTATTTTCTGGTGACTAATTCACTTTTTTTTGTAAAAAGAAAAATTACTGGAGGTTTAAGATTTTATTAGATAATAAAATGTTCGGTTGGAAATTCTTGTATTTGGCTAAAAATTGTTAATTTTTCTTAGAAAATTAATCTTTTTGAATGAAAATTTATTTTTTCAACTACCAATTTAACCTAATTTCTTGTCTAATTTCTTTAACAGGCATTTAATCTTTTTTTTTTAATTCTTTAAAATAAAAATTACTTTTTTGTAGAAAATAATTTTTGAAACAATTTAGCTGTATTTTTTTACTGTTAATGAATAAATAAATGTTGTTATTAAATTTTTTATTATTTTTTTTATTCCGTTTCTTGAAGATGCTATATTAAAAATATTGAAAGATTATAATCTTAAATAGAAAAATGTGCCATGTGTTTTAAGTGTCATATCGTATTATTTCTGGAAGCCATAAATTACGTAAATTCATCTAGGGGTAGGGTTACTTTTTTAAAACTCACTATACATTTCTAAATTATCCATTAATAATTATTACAGAAAAAAAACTTTTAGGATTTTTTTAGGGTCCCATAAGAGTGGCTTAAAGTTATAAATTTTCAAAATTTATGAAATATTTAATTTAAAGTTACATTTGTTTTAAATTTAAACAATAAAGTTGGAAATATTAAACATGAAAAATAATTAAAAAAAATAAAATATCATTATTGCATTTGAAATCAACCAAATATACCTATAAAAAATTGCATTTGTTTAAAGTACCAAATTCCCGAATTATAAAATTCCAGAATTGTAAAATGCCCGAATTTAAAGAATTACAATTTTTTATAAATATATTTTATTGATTACAATTACAATAATGAATATTTATCTTTTCAAATTATTGTTAATTTTTAATATTTCGAAAATTATTTCTTGTATTTAAAATAACAACAATTTTAAATAAAACATTTCTGGAAGAAGACTTTTTTTAAATGTGCATAGTATTTACAAAATAACGAAAAGCGTTCGCAAAAATCAAATTTTTAATCAATTATTCGATTATTGCGAACGGTTTTTATATTTTTTTTAATGCAATGCACGTTACAAAAAATACGTCATCCAGAAAGATTGTATTAAAAATTATTGTTATTTTAAATTCAAACAATAATTTGATAAATTTTGATTATTGAAAGTTGCTTTTAAAAAATTCATTATTGTATTTGTAACGAATAAAACATATTTATGAGAAAATTGTAATTATTTAAAGTCAGGAATTTTACAATTACGATATTCTATAATTCGACAATTTTCTGTCGACAATTTTATTATTCGGGAATTTTCCAATTCGTTAATATTATTAACTGCCGGGAATTATATTATTTGGGAATTGCCCACTTCGTCAATATTATAACCAAAATTCAAATTCGAGAATTTCAGTATTCGCGAATTTTCTTATTCGGGAACTTTTAAATTCGGGAATTTTACAGTGACGGTATTTTTTTGGGCGATTTTTAAGCCGTTCTAATATTTGTTTCAACCTGAATCTTTTTAAGTTAAAAATTTTAGTAATTGTTTAAAAATTTCTGTATTTTGTTGAAACTTTGTCTTTTATGGTGACTAATTTGGTAAAAAAATTAATCTTTTTGATTGAGAATTCACGAGTATTTTTTTGGCTGAAAATATGTTTTTTTATTGAAAATTAAATTTTCAACTAAATTTGTTGTCTAATTTATTTCATAGACACTTAATCTATTCGTTGCTAAATTCCCTTAACGAAATGTTCAGTCGAATTTTTTTACAGATATGAAATCTTTTCGGTTGGAAATTTGCCTGTTTAGTTGAAAATCTATCTATGCCGTTAAACAATTACTTAGACTTGTTAAAAACTTTTTTTCTAACTTAAAATGAACTTTCGACCGATTTATTGTAAAAAAATTGATTTTGTTGTTGTAAAATTCATCTTCTGAGGGGAAAATTGAACTGTTTGTTTGAATTTTGTGTTATGGAACATGCATGATTTTAATTGAAAGTTAATTTATTGTTCCTTTCTTCTATAGAGAATTTCAGAATATTTACTTTTTGATTAAAATTCATATTCTTTTTTTTTTAAAGTCAACTGACGCTTTTTTTGGATTAAAATTAAACGTTTTTTTTTTTTAATTTGACGTTTTAGTTTAAAAAATATATCTGTTTGAGTAGGACTCGCATTTTTGTTTAATAAAAAGGTAAGTTTTTGGTCGAATATTAAAAAATATAATGTAAAAGTCACCCTTTTTTGTCTTTTTTAAAATAATTTATTTCTTATCAAGTTTAACCTCTTTTGGTTTACACAAAAATTTCAATCACACTTTTTTGTTGAAAATTTCAGAATTCTATTAAAAAGTAGTGTTTTGTGGTAGCAGATTTTTTTTTAAAATAAATAAATTATTTTTTAAATTATTTTGTTATTCCGTTCGCAAAAGCGCCTATGGTAAAAATATTGTAAGATTATAATTCCGGTATTTGAACATTAATGGTCAGGAAAAATAGAAAAATGTTTAAGGAAAAATATAGGAATTTTGAAAATAATTCATCTTTTTATTTCTGGAAACCAAAAATTACGAAAACACACTCATGTTGTTCTACATAATTTCTTTTCAGTTAATCCTCCAACTGCTTCAGTTGTTTCGTCCACTTCAGGTCGAAATGTACAGCTTCATATTGTAGCAAATTCCGACATTGTCATACGATTATCAGATTTTAATTCTGCTGTTGGCTCTATCCAACCTAGTGGATATCCGCGAAATCAGCATCCTGCATGGCTTTACACCAAAATGGCGGATACTTTCTACCAGGTTTATATACTAGCTCCAAATAAAGTTTCTTGGACATCAGAACCCGTATATTATAGACACGAAGCTCAACTTGATCAGGGCGGCAGACTCCTCAAACCACTAGATGTTTTTTTAATCGCGCCCAATGAGCATCAATTACATGCAGCATTAGACCTTGTCCAGCTAAATCGAGGGAGCAGTGTATTTAAACCAGCGGAAAATAACGGATACCACATTTTTATAAAAAATACAGACGGTAGAGTATACAAAGGAATGTTAAATAATCTGGATCGTGTACATCCTATTTTGAATTGGGCAAAAGTTTTGAGAGATTCCACTCAGAAACATAATCTCTAGTTCGCATGATTAGATCAAATGTAGCTGATATAGTTAAAAATGTCCTTAAATTTATGATCGCGTTGTCGGTTCAAGGGCCTCGACGTCGACTTGCGTTGGATATTTTCTTCTTTCAACGTCTTCAACGTAAAGAATTGCAGGAAATAATATTTAAACTCGTGTTTGAGTCTAATTGTGTATTCCTTTTAATACTCTTTATCATACTGATGTTTTCATTTTTTTCTGGAGTGCCTCGTGAAGTGATTGGTCATTGAAAATCTATCCTGAACATAGAGAAACATTCTCTCACGTGTATCATAACGGGTAAGCGATTTCTCCATACAACCTTGAAAGTAGTTAAGGACATTTCTAACTATGCACAACCACGTTCCCAGTACGCGAAATTTCTCTCAGCGTAACTTGGTGCTTGTTTTATTTTACATAATTACTTCAAATATTTATTCCTTATTTGGCAGTACTCTTTCTTCGCAGCTACCCCCAAAATAAATCGTTTCAATAAATGTATTTTATTACACCTCATAATGTACATTGATATTGAAACAGGCGCATTTTTACTGCCGTTTTTTCACAATTATAAAAAGCGCGCGTAATGTCAAAAAAAGGAGTCAAAAGTGTTTTATTGTACCCCGAGTTGTTTTCTATATAATTTAGTATGTTCCTTTTTGATGTTATATTTTAGACGAATAATTTCCTTGTGTAGCATTTTAGTGTAGTTTGTGTTGTGTTTCCATAGAAATTGATTTTTATTTTAATGTAATTTTTGACAATTAAGACACAGGCTACGTGTTCTATCCGAAAATAATTTAGGAGAAATTTGTTGATGTTATATTTAGTTGTTAAGAAACCTCTTTTCAATAATTTTTTGTTGCATGTTGCTTCATTATTTTAAAAATGAAAATGTTCTTTGACGGTATGTTTCACCAGTAAAACAAAAACGACTTGTTCTTAAAAATAAAATTCTTCATGGTGAGTTCATAGATAACTTTTGGATGAATAATTTTAGCGTACTTATTTTTTTTAATAACTTGTGTTGCTTTTGCGAAAATGTGATTTTTTTCTTTGTAATCTTATGCGATTTCATGCAAGTCTCTTGATTTTATGTTCTATTTTAGATGAACAATTTCGTTCTGTAGCATTTTACTGTAGTTTTTGTTGTCGTGCAAAGAAAATTGATTGTTCTTTCAATGTAATTTTTTAAATTAAGACAAAGGCTACATGTTCTATCCAAAAATTATTTATGAGAGCTTTGTTAATTTGTTCTTTGTTTGTTAAAACCCTCTGTTTAACAATTTTTTGACTTACCTTCTTTCATTTCTCTAAAAATTAAAATATTTTGTTGACATTATTTTTTAACAGTAAAAAAAACTGCGCGTTCTTTAAAAAAATGCAACAGCGGGAGTTTATAGATTATTTTTGGATGAACAGTTTTAGTCTACTTATTTTTTTTAATACCGCGTGTTGCTTTTGCGAAAATTTTACTTCTTTCTTTCTAATGTTATGCAATTTCATGCAAGTCTCTTGATATAAAGGAAAAAAGATTCATATGCAAATTATGATATATTCCAGGATAAAAACATTATTCAATCGATGTTGTATTTCTTGAACAGGCAAAGTGAAATACAAACATTATGCTCAAAGAATTTATATTTATTTATTTCAAACCAGTCTATAGTTTTAATATTTCTTATTAAACATATACACAGCCCAAGATATCGAAGGGACTTCTAGTTAGATTTGGATTAAAAAGAAAAATTAATGCATTTCAGTTGGGATTTTCTAAAAAACTATAAAAGTGTTAGTAAAAGTGTGAAAAATAAAAAATGCAGATTTTGAATGCATCTACAACTTTCGATTAAAAGCTTTTAGATTTTTTGTGTTCTTTGGGAACAAAATTTAAAACTACCCTTACTCTTATACCATTTCTGGCCTCATGGAAAAAGCATAGAATTTTATACTGCATGTCGAGCGCTTAGCATTTGGTTGGTTAGACCAGATATGATTAGTTTAAAATCTTTTGCACTTATCATTTAGCAGGCCTTTCTTGAAACAGCTTTCAACGGCAAAGTTCTTAAAGATTACCTCGGAATAAAATATTACGATTTTTCTTAGATCAAACAATCAGAACAGTTCTTTAACAACTTACGTTTTTCTTGGATCAAATGCCTGAAAACTACTCGTCAGTAAAATACTATGCTATTATTGTCATCCTAAACTGACTTTATTCAAAATGTTATTTACCGGAATGTCCAACTAGCTCATTTTCTTAAATTTTGGTATAGGGTATGGTTCGTACGGGAGATAATTTTCTTATTTCTAAGACAAATTAATTACAAACTTATATAAGATTGTAAGAAAAACCATTTATTCATCATCTTAAAAATTTCGCAAATATTATAAAAATAGAATTAGATCAATAATATTGACAGTTTTATAACATTGAAATTAGGAACTACTTAAAGTGCTAATTGTGCTTAGCACTCCAGGACTCAAGAATTCTTAATTTAAAGCTCTCATATAATTACGTAATTACTCTATTTGCTATTGACAATACAAGAAAAATCAGCAAGAGTGGCATCCTAGGTCGGCAACATTGGGCATTCCAGATGGGAGAAATTAGGTTTTTCTGATTGTGAAAATTGGGGATTATAGATCGGCACAATACGACGTTTGATTCGGTAAGAGGTGGGTCTATATACACACATGTCAGTAACAGGGCAGGGGTGGAAATTCGGCAAAATATATTAAATTGAGAAAAGGAACACATGAGTACTGAACTTTAGAACTTTCGAACACGTTAGTTTTCTAATTCACATTTCAACAATCAGCTGAATACTCTTACGAAAATCTCCACGACACTTTTGCAGTATTCTACAGCAAAAACCTATTAACATTTGGAAGTTGCGCTAACAGAAAACTTCTTAAACAGAGCCATTTCAAGATTCATATTACGGGGCACGTATCTATAGGTTTTCCTAGGAGCTTGAAGCAAAAGGCTTACCAGCTGAATCGAAGTGCGTGACGAAATAGAATCCAGAAAGGTAACTCTTTATTGAGATTTAAATTCTGGTAAAGACTTCCAATATATCTAGATCGGCAACTCTAGATTCTCTAAGACATGTGTTGGTAGTATTAAAACAGGACTTTCTATCAGAAGGTCATGACGTATAACGAGAGTTATTCTTGGCGAAGCTTAAGGACGTTGTCTTCCAATAACGATGGGTTGCGCGCGCTTCACTAGGTCCTAATTTGCAGGATCGTGAGAGCAAGCAGATGACAGGGAGTTAACTAAAATTATGCTGAGCTGCAGGATTCCTACACTGACAGATAAACTGCGAGAACGAAACCTTTGCACAGTTCAGGACCAAAATGTGTTTCAAACCTGGTGGAGAGGTCTAGAAGATGTTTCGAAAGCCTTCCTTGAGCAGTGTAGGAACAAGATTTATTCTACCGTATTCCACTTCGAAGTAGTTCCTTTAAAGATTTCGGCAGCCTTTTTCTTCGCAAAAAGAGCGTGATGATTTTAATTTTTCCAATCGCAACTCCCACGGGATGCTTAGCGCATTGATATTCTTTGATATTCCTTAGGACAACTGATGTCCTCACAGAAGTGCCGATGATTTTAGAGTTCCCAGGAGGTACATATATAAAGAATGGAAAAACAAGCAAATACACCAATTGTTCTTTATACTTCAAAATTTATTAGTCCTGGAGCTTCTTGACAACACATTAGAGATTTTATTTTTAAGGGTGTTTTAAATCATCAATAGGCCGGAGAGTTGTCTATTCTTGTGTCAAAGAAACTTGTGACATTACAGAGGTTTAATTTTTTCACGAAAATAAGCACTTAGCGCCTTGTAGAGCAAAAATATATATTTTTCCTTTTTTCTCCAGATCTTGATACCAGCCGGGGTTATGAGTTTTGTGTGTCCCGATTTGATCTGCTTTAAGCGGGTTTGATCTACTGCCGGTGAAGTTTTGTTCAGAAGGAGCGTGCGTAGAAGGTAGCCCGGACAGGCAAGCTCGGTTTTCGCTACTCGGCAGGGCTTGCTGGATTCGCGTGGGACCTTGTGACGAGAGAAGCTATGGCCACGCTTGAAGTACATCCGTGAGCAGTGAATCTGCGAGAGCTAGTAGGAAACGACGGTTCCAGAGGAACCGTCGCTTTTTTTAGTTTTGGCTGTCGGGCTGGCAGCAGGCTAGTCATAGCTCGGATGCGCGGAGAGCTACCTACGTTAGAGGCCTACTCGACACAGAAGTCCTTCGGCGGCCGATTCCGGAAGCAGGTGAAGACTAGTCGGTTCCGGGAGGAACCGAAGCTCGAGCAGTCCAACAATTTGAGCGTAGGGAACCAGCTATTTCCCAGAGGTAGAGGGCTCGCGCTATGAAAAAGTTGGTTGGATGTTGGTGGAGGACCCGTTCACGTTGCTTTGGAACAGGCCTCGTGGTTCGGCCAAGCGGCGGCGTAATCGGGTCCGTTTTCTGAGGCGAGAGCGAGTCTTGCCGTGTCCAGGCATAGGTTAGGGTTCTTTCAGGAGAGAGGAAGGAAGTGAAGGATTGTGGGCGGAACTGTGAAGATGTACCGGCCAGAAGGAAGAAAATAGTTCGGCGGAGCTACGAGAAGAGCTTACCGATTTGAAGAAAGTAAAGAGTTTGCGTGGTTCTGCAAAGAGCGTACCATCCTGAGCAGAGCGGGTGGCGGAGCCGCGGAGAGCGTACGGGTTAGAGGAAAGAGGGTGCCGGAGCTGCGGAGAGCGTACCGGCCAGAATAGAGGGTGGCTGAGCTGCAGAGAACGTACCGGCCTGAAGAGAAACGAGTTTGGCGGAGCTGCGGTGAGTACCAGCAAATAAGAGCAAGAATTTTGGCGGAGCTATGGTGAGCGTACCGACTCCCGCGCCATTGGAATTGCCATTGGCGAGAAAATGTGAGAATTGACGAATAGAATACGAAATAAAAGTGTGAAAAAAATATATAATTGCGATGTCTGAAATAAAATAACTTAAAGATTAAAATATTATGATGATTTAATTAGAATTGGAAGTGAATTAATTCAGGATACATAAAATAAAATAATTAAAAAGAAAGTTCATCAGGAGTTCAAGTAAGGTAATCATATAATTTTGGGCTAATTTTATTAAGTCGTAGATGCGGAAAAGGTTATTTTCTTCTCTCCTAGATAGGCAATGAGAAAAATTAAGTTAAAACTATATTTTACAAATCCCTTGGTTGGGATGCACTGACCGCTTGGCTTGGGAGAGGGGTTGCTTGTGGCACTCTCCCTTTGCGTCCCTTTTCATGGTGACTTCAGATGGTGTCACTTTAATACCTATTGTAAGTTTTTTATGTGTTATACAGTAAAAGATAACACATTTATTACCTCCCTTTTCTTGGTTTTAAGAGAGTTAAGGAACTTTGAGCAACCTTTGCAGATTTGCAATACAGAACAAACACTCTTATCTTTGGCGTCTGAATTAGAAAGTAGATGCTTTCTGAAACACTCGGTGCCACAAAAGTATAGTCAAAAATCCCCCAATTTTATACTATTTGCTTCAATAACATGATCATTGTCCTTAAAAGATGTGGCACTGTCACAAGCGGAACATTACAATTTTTATAAAATATGATTTCTAACTCAGATTGCGAAACTCCTTTGCTGCTCAGGCCGCAATTAAATTTAAATTAGCACTGTTATGAAAATTTGGATCACCCTTGCAGAGTCAATAAATATTTTTTTTATCTTACCGCCTGTATTTGTTATTTCTAAAGTACCCTCGTAAATAGGCTCGTCTCTTCCTTTTCCAAAATCTTTAAATTTAAGAACTGTTAGTGCTATTTCATCTTTTTCCATGTACTTTTAATATGCGAGCACTTCAGCTAAGCCGCAGCCAATGTCTGGAATTATAACAACAGAATCTCGTATAAGCTTTTCAGCTACTTCAATTTGAGCTTTAAACTTATCCTCTTCGCCAATATTTCTATACGCTCTTTCAAAAATTTTGTTATCTAGATCGGACTGACCATTCGCATTGACTTATTAAATTATAATGGCATGCGGTAGACACGCATTATTCTTATTCTTTTTAGTGTAAACAGATCTTATAAAGATCTTACTACAGAGTTTTAAGCAAACTTTTGCTGGCATAACATATACCCATTTGATTTATACAACATATATTTCGTCAATATTAAAACTCATAGTGGTTAAGTATTGCTGCTACCAACTGCCAGACGTTTTTAAAATGTAAATATCTAAGTAGTAAGAAAACTTTCCAAGCAGCTCCTTTTCCAAGACCATTTGAATCAAACACAATACTCACTAAATCCGTATCCTTCGAGTAGGGACTATCTATATCATCTGGGTCATCTGCGTTGAGCTTGAAATTTACGGTAGATATCGAGGGGGCTACAAAGCTTGGTACTGTTTAAACAGGACTAATCTCATTGGCTCTAGATGGGTCTGCAATCACAATAGGGTCAGGATTCACAGGTCCAAGGTGCACAATTGATAAATATTCGGCTTGTTTATGTTTTGCTTCTTTTAAGCGATACTGTTTTGCCTGTTCTTTATTTATCATTTTGCAAACTTTCTTTCCTTCTACAAGGTGCCTCTCTATTTTTTGAAAATTTCCTGAATTTAACCTTACATTCTTTTCTTATTCTAAGCTTTAATTATTTGGCTTCTCCTGTGGTCTACCTCTATTTTCTTAAACTAATTCTTCTGATTTTTTTATTTTCTTGATTTGAAAATTCTATACAATATCTTTGAGAAAATCTGTCACGGCATCTGCCTCTAATTGTTATCATCGAATTTTGTATTATTACGACTAATAATCCTATAATCCCGCGATAGCTTTTTGACCCCAAATCAATGTTTCAGTGATCGCTTCTGCTTTTTTGTATCTACTGAATCTTTTATAAGATGAGAATGATCCCTCTTTTTCGATAAATACACCAGCTTTATTTTCTTTATCGGACACCATTTGATCCGTCATTCTCTTATAATGCACCACATCAGCTTCCATACACTTCTTGCATTTTTCTCTTTGAATCTGATTTGATACCGAAAACCAAGTAAAAACATTAACTTATACGTATTTTCTTTTTGAATATACAGGGTGTCGAAAAAGTCCCGGGACGGTTGGATATTTTCTCAGGTAGCTACGTACCCAAGTCGTAGGTGAATTGTAACATTCAAGGTCAGTTAGAGGTAATTTGAAATTAACAAAGTTTTCAAAGAGGTCAGTGTAATTTCTGAAGTAAATTTCAACGAGGAATTCAATGGTGAACTTAATTTTGACTTTGAAATTGACCTTCATTTTGACCTTGAAGTTGACCTTCATGGCCATTTGAAAGTCAACTTCGTTTTTTTAAATTGAAACCCCCTTTTTTACATCTGCAATCGATAGAGCGCAAAATTCTACGTTCAGGTACGTACCCAAGTCATAGGTCATTTGTAACGTACAAGGTCAGTTAGAGGTTATTTGAACTTAACAAAGTTTTCCAAGACGTCAGTGCAATTCGTGAAGTAAATTTCAACGAGAAATTCATTGGTGAACTCTGTGCTGATCTTGGTGATGATCTTCAAGGTTTT
>JAWWLR010205004.1:0-15165 GCA_035041075.1 Acraspis erinacei | reverse complement strand
AGGGCTCGATATTATGCAACATCAGAATTCTCCGCTTATGGAAAGAGACTCAAGTGGAGATTTTATGAATAATTTCAAATTTTCTAATTTTGGTTGGAGGTTTTTCCAAAAATATTTTACACTGCTAGAAGAGTGGAAGGAATGATGGTGGTAAAAGACTTGCATAACGTTTTGATTTCGGATTCAAAATAATTTGTAGAATTTTTTACATTAATAAATTGTAACTTTAGTACAATTATATTTAAAATTGTTTAAAGTTTCGTCTTTAATTTTCTAAAACTTCAACTAATTTAGTCTGAAAAAATCATATAAATAACGTTTTAATTCGAAGAACTATTCAGTTTCAAAGCATGCATAGTTTCAAGATTGTCATATTTCAAACTTTCAAAGTCGCCATTTTAAAATTTTTTACATTTCCAACTTGAAACAATTGTATCATTTTAAAGGACTGGATTTTAAATATTTTAATGTTCTACTCTCATTTCTTTATACAAATTTCTAGTGTGCCATTCTTCAATTTTTATCTTTGTCATTCAAGTTCTATTGTTTATGTTTTAATTTTGTAACTGTTAAATAAATAATCAATAGTTGTTTAAAAAATTTGAATGCGGGTTCATTATTAAAATACCTTGGTGACTACTGCTTTCATCTACATCATTCTTTATCTACCATTTCGAATTGACCATCTCTTGTACAGCCAATAAAGAGTCTCTCTCTTTAAACGAATGTAACTCGATCCAGGCCGAAAATTTTACAAGCTTATATCATCTGACCTTTCTTCCTTTACTTCTCTATGCAAGAAGACGAGTAGTTTCGTGACGGGATCGCGGCCTGGACACATTTTAAGGTAAGCATGCCCCATTTTTATCGGAATTCGCAGGCATCATAGAAAATATGAGCATTCAACGGCAACCATAAAGAAGATAGTGCTCATACGGGAAACCTTTATCAAAGTCTCTTTCCAAGTTGCAAGGTCTTAACGAAATAAAAATTGAAAATAAAGCCCTTGATTTTAATATTTAAAATTATAATGTACACGGTACGGAAAAAATCTCATACAATTTTTTAAAAATACTAACAATTGCAACTACATTCTACTTTTATTAAGTCTGGTCTATTATTCTATGTTTGATTGCACATGGAAGCAAAAATAAAATGTAGATTATATGTCTATATTAAAACATAATTATCAGCTGTAGAAATGTATCAGAAAATCTAAGAAACACTGAGAAGGCGAAAGTCATTTCTCAAAATATAAAAAAATGGATTCCTGAAGGACGTTAGAACTCTGCGGGCAGTACAATTTTAAAACCAATTTTGCTCAAACCTATAGCCAAGGTATATATAAGGTATATATAATCGCAATGAACAAACTTTTAGGCATGCCAATGTCTTGGATCTCTACATTCTTTTTAACCTCTGGATGCTTTTATAGAGCTACCAGCTGTTTCTCCGTAAGGTTCCAGTCACACACTTCCTGATCGTCTACGCAGTTTTTTAAAATGCAACAGGTGTTATATAACACTTGTTTGGAGCTGCCTGTAACAAAAATCACAATAGTATGAATAGACATTGTTTTGACTTCTTGCCTTAGCTGGCTCTACTTATGGATAAATATGTATATTTTTTTGACATCGAAATATCCCAAGAAGTATGCATCTAACGAAAAAAATTTCCTCAATAAAAACTTTCTATTTTCCAGGGGGAAAAGCGAACCGGTAAAAATTTTACCGACACCCCTCCCCCTCGGGCGGGAGGGGGTAACTTTAAAATTTCAAATGGAAGCCTATATATTATTGTATTGCAGATTCAGATTCTTTATAAAAATACGTAAGTTTTCTTTGAAAAGTTTACCGTTAAAAAAATGCACTTTCGAACCAAAAATAAAAAAGACCTGTTCATTGTTTTCAGTAGGGCTGTTAAATTGTAATCGATTTAATTTTCAACGCCTCTTTCACTCACCTAGGAAGAGGGTTAATGTTAAGACCCAGGTGTGAATTTGGGTCGGCAGCCAGGGTTTGACGGTTGGTACAAGGTCGGGCCTACTTTGGCAGCCGAATTTCGGTGACAAGAGTTGGCCCAACTATGGGATATCAAAGCCACCTTTGTTCGGCCAACGTTGGCAGCCGACATTGGCGGCCAGAGTTCACCTGACCATCGGCCCAACTATGGTCCAAGGTTGGGCCGACAGTCGGATAGACTCTGGCGAATGGTTTTAAAGGAGCCATAAAAATACGGTCGGCCCGACCGTGTGTAAAGTTGGCCCTACTATCGGCGCAATATTGCCCAATGCAAGTAACCTTAATGCATCCGACCGCCGGCACAAATATGGCCCAAGGTTGGGCCGACAGTCGGATAGACTCTGGCGAATGGTTTTAAAGGAGCCATAAAAATACGCTCGGCCCGACCGTGGGTAAAGTTGGCCCGACTGTCGGCGTAATATTGCGCAATGCAAGTAACCTTAATGCACCCGACCGTCGGCACAACTATGGCCCAAGGTTGGGCCGACAGTCGGATAGACTCTGGCGAATGGTTCTAAAGGAGCTATAAAAATACGGTCGGCCCGACCGTGGGTAACGTTGGCCCAACTGTCGGCGTAGTATTGCCCAATACAAGTAACCATACGGCACCTGACCGCCGGCACAACTCTGGACCGAGGTTGGGCCGACAGCCGGATAGACTCTGGCGAATTGTTTTAAAGGAGCCATCAAAATACGGTCCGCCCGACTTAGGGTTAAGTTGGCCCTACTGTCGACGTAATATTGCCAAATGCAAGTAACCTTAATGCACCCGACCGCCGGCACAACTATGGCCCAAGGTTGGGCCGACAGTCAGATAGACTCTGGCGAATGGTTTTAAAGCAGCCATAAAAATACGGTCGGCACGACCGTGGGTAAAGTTGGCCCGACTATCGACGTAATATTGGCCAATGCAAGTAACCTTAATGCACGCGACCATCGGCACAACTCTGGACCAATGTTGGACCCTCAGTCGGATAGTCTCTGGCGAAGTGTTTTAAAGGAGCCATAAAAATACGGTCGGCCCTACCGCGGGTAAAGTTGGCCCGACTGTCGGCGTAATATTGCCCAATACAAGTAACCATGCGGCACCTGACCGCCGGCACAACACTGGACCAAGGTTGGACCGACAGTCGGATAGTCTCTGGCGAATTATTTTAAAGGAGCCATAAAAATACGGTAGGCCCGACCGTGGGTAAAGTTGACCCGACTGTCGGCATAATATTGCACAATACAAGTAACCATGCGGCACCTGACTGCCGGCACAACTCTGGACCAAGGTTGGACCGACAGTCGGATAGTCTCTGGCGAATTGTTTTAAAGGAGCCATAAAAATACGGTCGGCCCAACTGTGGGTTAAGTTGGCCCGACTGTCGGCGTAATATTACTTAGTGCAAGGAACCTTACTGCACCCGACCGCCGGCAAAACTCTGGCATGAAGTTGGGCCGACCGTCGAATAGACATTATGTTTCTCTATTTATTGGAGCTTTAAAAGTTTTACATAACCTCACTGCGCTTTAAACTAATAAGGCAATTGGCAAGGATAATAGAATGGCTGAGAAAAAATCGCCTTATAGCAGGTTAAAAAAGCACCGAACATTAAAGCGTACAAAAGTTGATAGTACTGATGAAGAAGGTTCTGAAATTGAATATAAATCCGTGTCCCAAAATAACTGTCCAGGAGAAAATTCTATATATATCATTGAAGACTTTAACGTTTCTGCAAATTGTGTTATGGAAGAAGATGAAAAGGACTTATGGAATTCAACGACAGAAGTAGATTTGGTGTAAGTATCATCATTTCAAGTATTAATAACCACACAGTGTGTATAAAGATTCTGAATTTCCATAACTTTAACCTTTTTTCCTATAGGTAAGAATATTATGACAATTTGAATTAATGGATATTCTTTAAGACTGAATATAAATAACAAAATTACGTGAATACAATTTTTATATCTATTCTAATTTACTTAGAAAGAAGAAAAAATGAAACTTTTTATAAAGATTCGGTTAATTTTTTTAATATTACGTATTATAAGTCTTTAATTTACATTATAGAAGTACGCCAAAATTTTATTAGATAGAAAGTGAATTTTAGATGAAGTTTGATAAAAATAATCATTTACAAGTTGTAAAATCTAAGTAACAAATTTTTAATGTCTGAGGGGTGACTTTATTCTCCAGAGAAAACGAATGATGTTATGTACACACGAAAATGTTATCTTTTTATTTATATTTATTGATTAATACATCACCTAAATAATAATTAATGTTATTAAATGTAAAACACTTTTATGAATATTGTTTTGTCATTCGATATTTTCATGTAGATAATCATATATTTGCAGAGTCGACGGTAAAAATGACGCGCTGGAAATGCAAGATTCGGAAAGTGGAAACATTGATGAGCGGCGAAGAAAAATTCCATCAGATTCTGAAATTAGCGAAGTTGAGGATATACCCGGAAGAGAAAATCTAATAAAAATACAGGGGTGTGTGAAGAAGACTTTACAGGAAAAGCTCGTGAAATGGATTACTCAAAATATACAGCATCTCCCGCACACTGTTACTGATCAACTTCTACTAATTCTACGGTCAGAAGGACATTATGAACTTCCCAAAACTACTGAAACTTTGCTAAAAACGAAGAGATCAGAAGGCGCGATTACAAAAATGCTTTCGGGGAAGGGTACATTTGGGGACTATGTATACTTAGGAATAAAGTCTGGATTAAAATCGCGGTTAATTAAATCTGATTTCAAAGATGACAAAATAGAAGTTCTTGTTAATATAGACACTTTTCCTGTCTTTAATAAATCGGATATTGAAATGACACCAATTTTAATGCAAGTCATTCACCCAGATTATCGTTGTAAACCTTTCATTGTTGCACTCTACAGCGGTAATTCTAAACCTGACAGTCCAAACGAATTTTTAAATGATTTCGTAGAAGAGAGTTCACATCTTATTAAATACGGTGTCGAAATAGAAAATAGACACTATGATTTTAATTTAAAAGCTCTTGTCTGTGATACACCGGCACGCGCCTTTCTCAAGTGCACAAAAGGCCACACTGGCTTCTGGGCTTGTGAAAGATGTGAAATAAAAGGAGAATCTGTTAGAACAGACAAAAATAATCCTAGAAGTTATGTCAGGATTTATCCAGATCTCAACTGCCCTCTACGTAGAAAAAAATCTTTTAAACGTCAGAGTCAACCGGAACATCATCATGCAGGTCAAACATCGCCACTTCTACGTACATACAAGTTCGATCCAGTTAGAGGAGTACTCTTAGATAGTATGCATCTACTTCCTGAAAGTGCGATGAAATTCCTTCTCGATAAATTGTTATCTAAAATGAACAAGAGTAAACTTAGTCAAGTATACCGAAAACTTCTCTCTGAACTGTTGGATCAAATATCTTGTTCTGTTCCAGATGAATTTCAACGAACAGCTTTTCCTTTAAGTAGCCTGTCCAACTGGAAAGCCACTCAGTACAGGTTTATTCTGTTAAATGCTGGACCTCTTATTTTTCGTAAAGTTCTACCCCGAGACTTGTATGGACACTTTCTTCTCTTGAATAGTGCTTGCAGAGTTTTATCCGATCGTGATTTAGCCGTCGAACGGGTGGACGAAGCAGAAATTTTGCTACGAGACTTCGTGTCACAAATACCGCAATTTTATGGGAAATCTAGTCAAGTGATGAATATTCACAACTTGATTCATTTGGCTGACGATGTCAGGTACATGAAAGCATCTTTACCAGATTATACTGCTTTCCCTTTTGAAAATTGTCTAGGAAAAATCAGACCACAAGTACGTTCGGCAAACAAAGTTGTGGCATAAGTTTTCAGACGGAACTCTGAAATAGAAGCAGCAGGTGGTGAATCCATCTTAATGAGTTATCCCCTGATAAGTTATACAGATAAATCTAAAGTGTACTATGGTAATAAACAAATATCCTATTCAAGTGTCGAAGTAAGAAAGTTTCAAATTGGTACGACTTATCCTAACAATATCGTGCAATTACTCAATGGGAAATTTTTCCAAGTAACAAGGATCACGTCAAAAACAGAAGTATTAGATTTGAATAGTTTTTTTATGGAAGGCTTATTTATAGTAAGAGTTGAAAACTTTTTCCAAGAACCTATAAAATCTGAAGAAATAGGAATCTTCAGGGTTCGAAAGATTCCATCCATCACCGAAGCACCTTCGAAAACAGTATGCATGGCTCAAATCAAGAGGAAATGTATATTAATGTTAGTCGGCAAAAAATCGTATATTGTCACTTTATTACACGTCTAAGTCTGTTATAATATATGCTTCTTGTAAGTAAAATAAACTTATTTCTTAGTACCAAATCTTATTATTAATCTCTCTTTCACTCTCTATAATTCCAATTCCACCGCAGAGTTAGAATCCCTCGCCTTGCGACCACCATCTCTGTCACGGGCTCCTTTCAGCCACTTACCAGTCTTCTTCCGAATTTCTTCTACGGTAACCGTATTACTGCCTAGTAAGTTAATGATAACATCTGTAAAGTAAAATATTTATTTTTTAAATTTATAGAGAAAGTGATAGTCTATATATATTTATTTATTTGAAAGTTTTTTAATGTAATTAATATATAAATTTGTGTTTTATATTAGTCAGAAACAATCTTACCGCTCATACATGCGAAGGTATTTGTTGAGCTGAAATCTTTTTTGGCTGGCAGCACACTGCTATTCTTTCCTCGTCCCGAGTACTCCAGTTGAACTTCTTTATTTATAATTTGTGGCAAAATGGCTCGTACAGCTTCCACAATCGTAACTTTTGACTTTCCAAATGAACACATAATGTTTTTCTACACAAGAAAAAAATTTTAAGTATAAAGTAATACGGAATAATTTGCAATAACGAGTTGTTTTGAGTCGATTATGTGAATTAAAACTTTAACTGGACTAAACAGGTCCAGTTCGTTAGTCAGCTTATTTTAACAAAAACTGAAGATGTCAACTCATTTTTTAATTTAAAAAAAAAAACATTTTTTCACACCCCAAAAGTTACACTGAAAGAAAATCCAGCCAATTAAATTCAATTTCAAAACATTCTATACTGATCGCAGAATTTACCAGCAGTTTCTTATACAATTATTAATTACGGCAAATGTAAAGGGCTTTTCGGCAATGAATTAATTCTAAACAATTGTCATTAGTATTAATGTAAAATTTCTTAAAATATTTCACGAAGATTTAAACCATTTCACAAAGACGTGAAAGATTTTAAATATTTAATAAAAATTTCAAAAAGATTTTAAAGAGTCTAAAAGATCTAAAAAATTTCACAATTTTTCATAAAATTTCAAAGATTTCATAAGATTTTAAAGATTCCAAAATATTTTAAGTATTTCAAAATAGTTCAGAATGTTTTTAAGATTTCAATAAAATGTTAAAGATTTAACAATGATTTCAAACATTTCAAAATATTTCAATGATTTCACAAAGGTTTCATAAAGATTTTAAAGATTTCAGAAGGGCTTAGATACCAGATTACCAGCAAATCAGCCCCTTGATCGTATTATTTTTATTAGTAAATAAATAAAAAAGTACAAAAATAATTGTTAAGACTTTGAAATAGGTGCACCTAAAAAAATCCCAATCACATTTATAAAATTCCACGACTTTTCCAGGTTTTCCAAACTTTTTCACAATTACATGACTTCTCCAGGTCATTAACTCTTCTAGATCTAGTAGCAACCCTGTTTAATGCCTTTTTTCGTTTTAGATTAACATTAAAAACCAGGAAAGCCCAAGAAAAAGAAATATCTGCCGGCTTTAAGCGGACACATTGTCATCTCCTCACGGTTTTTTCTAAGTCTATATTAATTTCAGATTGTATCCTTTTTTTGTCACTAATACTTCAGAAAATATTTTAAAAATTCAAATTTCAACCTATTCCTCACAAAGTTGACATTTCTCCATAAGCGCAACAAAAAATATATAGGAGTCAAGAGAAATAATAAACCAGGGTTCGTCATTTTATTAAAGAAAAAGCTTTATCAGTTTCTCATTGTATTATGAATAAGTTTTTCAACTTACCAGGGCTACCGATCTGTCAGTATCTATCGACAGACTATCATCAAAAGTTTCGAAAACATGGAGATCTACTATAGGCAGAGTTTGGTTCAATTTTTGCAGGTCTTGGCTCAACCCTTTACGTAGTGGGCGACCCATGTTTATAAGGAATTTATTGTCCACGTCCAGCAGTTTTTCTTCCACATCGTATTCAATGCTGGAATACGTTTTCTGCATCTCTTCCATAATAGTCTTGTGTAGTTGGATTAGGGCTTTCTTCGTATTAGAGGCTCCTACAAAGAGATTTATTAAAACGTTTGGATTATAGATGGAAAATGTTAATAATCGCTCACTGTTTAACTGGACAAATATCAATAACAAATATAAATAACCGTGAAATGTTATTATAGCTATAAAAAAATTTTGTAAGTTATTTTTAACAAAGTATATCTATATACATGTATATACATGTAGTGCAGAAGTTCAAAATAATAATTTTACCTTGACCGCTGTCAGCAAAGTGCTCCCTTTTTCGCTTTTTATCTGATTTGTCCTTCGGTTCTAAAAAATTATTGTATGGTAACAATATTTCAATATAAGTAAGAGTTTTGGCTTTATTATCAGAGTAATAATATAATTTTTAAATTATATATTCTTCATTTTAAGGAATATGATATATTATTATGATATTTACGTTCGTTTGGTTTTTTCGCTTTTCCCCTTTTTAGGGTAAGAATGTTCGACACGTATTGTCTTGTATCTCCACCTGATAATCCCTCTGTGGCTGCTGAACTTCCAGGATCCAAATCTTGGAGGTATCGCTCTAGACGTTTTAATCCTTTCTCGTATGATACTATATGGAACAAGATAAATTTTACAGAGAAATTGCTATGTGATGATTTTGATATTGTGTAAAGGGAATAAATTTTGAAAATACATAAGTAAATTGCTAATAATTACTAAAAATATGACTTACCGCATTTCCTGATTATGTTGATTTCCTGTGAATGAAGCCAAGAGGCTTCCGGGTCTTTGGAGTGACAAACCCACTCTTCCAGATACTGTTATTCCTTTTTCCCCGGATAAGAGCACGATTTTTCGTCTTCATTCAGCCATTTCATGGGTATGAGGTCAGCGACAATTTGTTTACGTTTCTGTTCCTTAACAAATTGTACTACTACATGCGTGTATATTTTAGCCTGATCAGGATGCCGTCAAGTCTAAAATGTTTTATAAAACAACATATTAGAATAATTACCTCGCTTACGAATTTTTCGAGGAAAATGACAAATAGAAATGGAAAAATGTTAATAGATTCCCTTTTTACTTGCAAACTGTTTTTCTTTAAATATGTTCTTAGTCGAAATTCATTGCCTTTTCCCTGACTTATTTTTCATTTTCCCTGATCATTATAATATAATAATGGGAATGATGTATACAATTAATATATAAAATAAAATTAATATATATATATATAATGTTAATGCAAAAAAATTTCTTTCTAAATTTATCTTAAATATGAAGGTGAACTGAAAAAAATCCAATTTTTTAAACATAATCCAGTTAATTAAATTTCGAGTAAATATGCCAAATTTAAGAGAATTGGAAAGAATTTATTATAAATTGATAAGAATTCTGACTCAATTCTAAATTAATTGAAAAAAATCAGAATATTCCTTTTGATTCCAGTAAAATGAAAGCGAATTTAGATGAATTCAATGGAACTCCAGACAATTCGATGAAATTCGTACGAATTCAAGAATAATTAAAAAGAATGCAGGGCAAATTTAGCACATAATTCAAGAGAATGGAAAAAGTTTTGCTAATTTGAAAAAAATTTCATTGACTTCCATTAAAAGATAATTGGAGTGAATAGAATTAGTGAATTTAGAAGAATTTAAGGAGAATGAGAAAAAATCGATTAAATTCATGAAAATTTAATGCGAATTTTGAAATAATTAAAGTAAACCGAAAACTATTAAAAAACTTCATTGAATTAATTAAGTTTGGAGAGCATATATAAAAATTCAAGGAAATTCATAAGAATTCTTACTGAATTCAAAACAATTGAAATTAAATTAAAAATTATTCAAATCAATTGAAAAAATTAGAAAATTCCATTGATTGAATTGCATTGGAAAAATATTTGAAAAATAAAATAAAAAACCAATGAATCAAATAAAATTCCAGTGAGCCCAAAGAAAATTAAGGGAAGAAGAAATCAATGAAATTCATCAACATTCTAAGTGAATTTAAAAAAATGCAAGTGAATTGGGAGAAATCTAAAATATTCCATTGATTTCAGTAAAATTAGAGCAGATTTAAAAGAAGTCGAAGAAATTCCAGAGAATTCGATAAAATTCAGAAGTATTCAAGATTAATTTAAAAGAATTCAAGGTGAATGTAGAAGAATTTCAATGAATGGAACACATTCTTTTTAATTGAAAAAAGAATTGAATTTAGATAAATATGACTGAATAGAATTAGTGAATTTAGATGGCTTGCAGAAAAATAAGATAAATTCATGAAAATTCTAGACAAATTATAAAAAATTGAAGTAAGCTGAAAAGATTTGAAAACTGTTAAAAAAATGATTGAATTCATTAAATTTGGTGCGAGTTTACAACAATTTAAGGGAATTCAAAATAATTAAAACGAGTTCAGGTTAAATTCATAAAATTCTGGGCGAATTCTAAAAGAATTGGAAACCCAAAAATATTTCATTGATTGCACTAAAATTCAGCTTCAGCTTGAACCAAAGAAACAAGTTAACATTTCGCTCTTTCAGTAGTTTTTTGTGATTTAGGAATTTCGAGATTTTGCATTTTTTTCGATTATGGAACGATTCAAACTGCGATGAAATTTGTTTGCCCTGTAATCAATATAATAACATGTACGTTTCATTTATTCAAGTTGAAGAATTTGCATGTTTGACATATTAAAATTTTTCAAGAAAAGTTTCTTTTTAACTCAATCCAAAAAAAAATTTGTTTTGACATTTTCAGAAAACCCGAAAATAGTAAAATCTTTTTTTTTAGAAATTACAATTCTTTATCAGGGGCCATTAAAAAAATACGTGGTACATTTTTGACAAACTTTTAATACCTCCCCCCCTCTGGCCTGATGCTTTTTCCATTGTTTTTGATATGGAGAATGATACTTAGATAAACGCCCACTCTCCACTGAAGGTATCACGTATATTGTGAATGACCCTTTCTTCTTCACTATCTAAAACTGTACGTCTAAAAAATTGGCCGTAATCTTTTAACCAACAGGACATTTCTTAAACATTTTTAAATAAAAAAAGAGAACAAAATACATTAAGTGTTTAACATTTTGTCTCCTTTTTTCTGATGCAAGCCCACAAAATTTGTATCCCTCAGGACAAACGGTTCAATTAATTTGGGCATTTTCACTCCCCTCTAGTACGTAGATAATTTCCGCCGGCAGTGTATATAAGAGAATATCATTTTTATAAAAACGGTTTGCTATAATCGTTAACTACAATCACAACATAAAGTTTCATATGTTGAATGTGAAATTCAAAACGAAGCAAAACAAGACATTGATTGAAAAGAAATGAACCCCCATTTAAGAAATCTTCGTGTTATTTTAGGACGAGAAAAACACGAGGAAATCCGCGAGAATGTTCAAATTTCTCAAGGAAATCTGCGAGGATTTTCAAATTCCTTGAGGAAATCCGCGAGTCAGACAATTTGCCTTCGCGAATTTTTTCTAGGAATTTGAAAATAATTTCGGTTTTCCTCGTATTTTCGACGTCTGAGTATAACACGAAGATTTTTTCTGTAGGAAAATATAAAAACACGTGCTTTAAGGAGTGGACAGTCTGAAATGCAGGTTACATTGACAATGAAATTCTCATGCGAGTACATTTTTTTACTAAACTTACCTCCATTGCCATTTGGTGATGTGCAATTTTGAAAATCCTTCAACGAAAATAAATTAACACGTCAACACAGGCTTCGAATTCCCTTTGTAGCGTGCTTTGTGACAGACAGCGACCGGCAAGTGAAAGATACACAACCGCACATGCTTCTACTGTTATTTTACAAAGTTAACCCTCGTTTCGGATTGGCTGGTAAGTATTTCATTTCCTTTTTGAAATTGCCGGGCTTCAATTTCATTACAGGATGGCATGATCAATGATCAATGATGGCATGATCGACCATTCTGCCTGGAAACTTCAACCAATTTCGATCGAGTAAACGGAACATCGATGAATATATACATTGTTATTCCTGAATAAAAGTAACTAAGTTTGCCTTCACGCTATAAGTAATAAAAGAATTTGAGAGCTGGTAATTTATCCACATTTGGTAAGCTGAATTTCGCGTAATTTACATAATATACGGCGTTCTATTTTTCTTGTGAATTGTTAGGTTAGGAAATTAAGAAAGCTCGCCGATTATTTCCTTTCTTAAACATTGTTAAGAATCGAAATTATTATTGAAATATTTTTAAAAAGGGTTTTAAAAGGCGTTGAAAGTGTTCAGCGAGAGTAGTAAATCGTGAATATTTTATTTGTGATAAAATCTAGAATGTTTTACATTTTGCTGTTTGAAAAACAACGCTGTGTTCACTTTTGATAATAAAACTTATAGTTCTGTCACTTAATTCGAATACAAGAAAATGAAAAGAAATAACTGATTATAAGTTTATATAAGCGTCTTGTTTCTGGGTGAACCCTAAGTGGCAAATAATTTGTATTAAAAATAAAACTTAACGGCATGTATACGAAGTGTGAAGCCAATCTTTTCTGCGAAATTTCTGTTGAAATAACTCAAAATAATATTGTACATACTAGACAGATGTATTTTTTCTTTGCGCACAAGTGGAATAGAAATTTTTGTTAGGTAATTATTATATCAGTAAATTTTCCGAAAAATTTGATTAACGTGACGACTGGTACATAACCTTAACAACCTGGAACATTTTTTCGTACAAATTTCAATGTTTAACGCTTGCTGATTCTGTAATTTTAGAGGCTTAATTGAAAATGAGATAATCCATTGTATTTCTTAATTTTAGTGAAAAAATAAGGCCATAAATTTTATTTTATTAAAGAAAAATGTTTTGGAGGTCATTTCTGGTCTAAGAAAACTTTTTTTAGTTTTCAGTTTTTAAGAAATACAAATTTGAGACTGAAAAATGTTCAACGTTTTAATAAAATTTACTTGTCGATTCGCATATTGAGTTCAGTGAATCCTTAATTGCTAAAAGTAAGACTTTTTATAAAATGATACGTAAAAATAAATTGTAAAGTACTATATGAATTCGATGGGCTCTACGAAGAATAGGCTATCTTTTCGTTACCGCTAAGAATTAGGCTAACTTCATTTTGTATGAAATTTATTAAACACGTAGAAGTGTTAAAGGAAATAAAGTTTTTTTTAAATTTCTTGTTTTGAAAGTTACAGGAGCCTAAATTACATTACAAACTACAATAAAAACTACAGGAGTTTTAAATTTCTACGAAATGTTTCGAGAAATAATGGGTTATTTATTCCTCCTGAAAACTTAGGTAAATGAAGTTAGCCTAATTCTTAACGGTAACGAAAGCTAGCCTATTCTTCGTAGAGCCCATCGATATTATACCTTTAAACAACAAAAAACGTGTATTTTTGGTGTATTTCGAAATTATAGTTTTTTTTCTCTCACCCGGTATAAATATTTTTAATTTAGTCCTTCTAGATAATATTCTCTTCATGTTGTAGACAAAATTCTTTGCATGTTATTCCAGGACAAAAAATTCTCTGGAGCTATTTGAGGCCATTAATGTAATGAAATGATAAACTTTCGTATTTTAAAGCCCGATAATATCACCAAAAAATTATTTTCTCATTTAACAAATGTTAATAATTTTTAATAACAAAAAGTATTCAAACAAATGCAACTTGTTTGAACAATTGAAAATTGAAGAAATAATGTTAATAAATATTCCACTAGACCAATAGTAATCATCTTTATAAAATAAAATTAATCAAATAATGTTGATAAAGATTGCATTTAAGAAATATTAATAATTTGTAATAAAAAATTATTTAAACAAATTCAATTTGTTTGCACAATTGAAAATTAATGACACAACGTTGCTAAATATTCCACTAGACCAATAGTATTAATTTTTATTTAAAAAAAAAAACTAATAAAATAAAATTAATCCAACAATGTTAATAAATATTTCAAGAAAGAAATATTAATAATTGTTTATAATAAAAAAATTATTAAAAGAAATTCCATTCTTTAAAAAAATCCAAAATTAATGAACTAATGTTGCTAAATATTCAACTAGACCAGTAGTAATAATTTTTATACAAAAAACTTCATAAAATAAAATTAATCCAACAGTGTTGATGAATATTGCACTAAAGAAACGTTAGTAATTTTTTATGATAACAAAATTATTTAAACGAATTCCATATGTTTGAACAATTGAAAAGGAATTAACTAATGTTAATAAATATTCAACTAGACCAATAGTAATAATGTTTATAAAAAAATCATAAAATTAATCCAACAATATTGATAAATATTGCACTAAACAAATATTAATAATTTTTAATAAAAAACATTATTTAAACAAATTCAATTTGTTTAAACAATTGAAAATTAAATAAATAGTGTTAATAAATATTCCAATAGACCAATATTAATCATTTTAAATAAAAAAATCCGCCCGCTTCGCCGGCACATTCTCATCGCGCGCGGCTCGCTTCGCTCGCAAGTTTGAGCGCGCTTCTGTCTTTGTATTTCCCCCGCATTTGAGCACAGAACATTTAAAGAAAAGGTCAAAACATCGAAACCTGGAATTTGGTGATTATGAATTCTCTTTTGTTAAAGCTTCTTCGGCTTTAACGAATACATTCTTATCACGTATCTCGTGCTTTGCACTTGATTTTGTCCAAGATCTGAACTTTTATACATTATGTACAACACTATTATATATGTATATGTATGTTACATCTATTTCTGTACCTCGGCCTTCGATAGCTTATTCAGATATTGCAAACTAAAGTACAAATTTTATTTATCATGATGACTTTAATATTTGTTTTTCATTTTGCAT
>JAWWLR010204994.1:0-15167 GCA_035041075.1 Acraspis erinacei | reverse complement strand
AAATCACTATTTTTTTAAGTTTTAAAAACCAAATCTTTTAATTTTTATCTCAAGTGGTTAATTAAAAAAAAAATTCGATAAAAGAGTAACCAAAGATTAATTTGCGAGCAAAAAATACAAATTTTCAATCCAATAGTAGAATTTTTAATCTAAAAATGGTTTAATTTTCAAATAAAAAGATAAATTTTCAATCCAAAATTAATTTTCCACAAGTTAGTTCAACCAAAATTATAAAATGTTAAGAAAAAAGGTCATTTTCAAAAAAATTGTTTAATTTTATATTGAATTATTGAATTTCTAAGCCTAAATTATTAATTTTGTACAGAAAAGTTGAATTCTTGATGCGAAAACGTAAAATTTCTTTAAAAAAAAAAACGTTTTTTCTAAAAAATTTTTCAATCGTGAACCAAAAAAGATTAATTTTCGACCAAAAAGATACATTTTTCTACCAAAAATGACGATTTTTTTTGTTGAATTTTCAACCAAATCGTTGAATTTGTATCTTAAGTGGTGCATTTAAAAAAATAAATAAATAAAACAGAATTCAACTAAATTACTAAATACTTGAATTTCCAAACAAGATGTTTTTTTTCCACAAAAGAGAGTAATCTTCGACAAAAAATAAAAATTTTCAATCCAATAATAGAATTTTCAATCTAAAAAAGATGAATTTTTAACAAAATTGTATCATTTCCAACAAAATAACACATTTTTTGAAACTAAATAATGCAAATGTTCATCAAAAGCGGTTGAATCAACCCAAAAAGACGAATTTAAAAAAAAAGGCTCTTGAAATCTTAACTAATTCAATTTTTAGCCAAATAATTTCAATTTTCTACCAACAAAGATTAATTTTCAACAAAAAATATGAAATTTTTACCAAAAGAGATCAGTTTTAAAATCCAAAAGACAAATTTTCAACAAAATATATGACTTTTTAAACACACTGTTGAATTTTCAAACGAAATGTTTAATTTTATACTGAATTAGTTAATTTCTAAACCTACATTATTAATTTTTTTTAAATACAGTTGAATTCTTGATGCGAAAATATAAAATTTCATTTAAAAAATGATTTTTCTAAAAAATGGTTAAATCCTGAACCAAAAAAAAATCATTTTCAACCAAGAAGATAAATTTTTAAACCAAAAATGACAATTAAAAAAAAATACATGAAATCGACCAAAAAAATACCAATTTTTACTCGAATTGTAGAATTTTTAACCTAAAAAATATAAATTTTTAACGAAAAATATAGTAATTGATATTTCAACCAAAAAATATTTCAATTTCGAATAAAAATCAGTTGAATTTTTAATATAATATAACAAATTGTTAGCAAAATAGTTGAATTTTCTACTTACAAAGATGAATTTTCAACCAAAAACATTAAATTTCTACAAAAAGAGAAATGTTTTAAAACCCAAAAGACAAATTGTCAACAATTGTTTAAATTTAAACTGAATTATTGAATTTCTAAACCTAAATTATTAATTTTGTACAAAAAAACAGTTGAATTCTTAATGCAAAAACATAAGATTTCATTTAAAAAAAAAAGATTTTTCTACAAGATTTTTAAATTCTGAACCAATAAAGATTAATTTTCAACCAAGAAGATAAATTTTATATAAAAAAGAACGAATTTAAAAAAATATATATATATGAATTTTCAACAAAATCATTGAATTTTTATCTTAAGTGGCGAATCTTTAAAAAAATAAATAAAATTTCGATAAAAGAGTACAGAATTCAACTAATTTACTAAATATTTGGATTTGTGACCAAAATGACGTATTTTTTTACCGGAAAGATTAATTTTTGGACCAAAAAATACCAATTTTCACTCTAATTATACAATTTTGAATTTGAAAAATATGAATTTTAAACGAAAAATATAATAATCGATATTTCAACCAAAAAATATTTCAATTTTTAATAAAAATCAGTTGAATTTTTAAGATAATAGGACAAATTTTTAACAAAATAGTTGAATTTTTCTTCAAAAAGGATGAATTTTTAACAAAATTGTATAATTTTCAACCAAATCACTCATTTTTTTAAAACTAAATAATGAAAATGTCCATCAAAAGCGGTTGAAATCAACCCAAAAAGACTAATTAAAAAAAAGGCTGTTTAAATCTTCACCAATTCTATTTTCAGCCAAATAATTTGAATTTTCTACCAACAAAGATTAATTTTCAACAAAAAATATGAAATTTCTACCAAAAGAGATAAATTTTAAAACCCAAAAGACAAATTTTTAACAAAAAAATTAATTTTCCACGATTTATTTCAACCAAAAATATAAACTTTTAAGAAAAAAAGGTAATTTTCAAAAGAATTGTTTAATTTTATACTGAATTATTGAATTTCTAAACCTACATTATTAATTTTATGCCAAAATAAATAAATAATAAATTAATAAATTTTTCTTCCAAAAATGACGATTTTTTTTGTTGATTTTTCAACCAAATTGTTGGATTTTTATCTTAAGACGTGAATCTATAAAAAAATAAATAAAATAATTAAATTTGTAAACAAAATTATGTGTCTTTTTTTACCAAAAAGATTAATTTTCGACCAAAAAATATGATTTTAAAACAAAAAATTATTTTTCTGCCAATTGGTTAAATTTTCAAACAATTACAGATTGGCCGTTTTCATCAAAGAAACAAATTTTCACGGCCAATGAAATTGAAAAAATCAACATTTTTCCATTCAAGAAAATGTAGAAAATCCTGTAAATTAAAAAAAATGCCTTAAAATTTCGATTTATAAATAACAATTGAACTCTTATTATTTGTAGAAAAAATTAGAGTAATTTTAAGAGATATTTAGAAGTTTTAAAAATATTTTTAATTAATTTAGAACTTGAAATAATTTCAAATATATTTAATACTTCAAAATTTTAATATTTCTAGGAAAATTGAAAATGATTTTTCATCTTGAAAAATTATTTTAATAAAATATTTTTAAAGTTTTTGACAGATTTTCAAAATTGTGAAAAAAGACCCTGGCAGATTGTAAGTATTTTTTTTTAATTTTCAGGATTTTCTAAATAATTTTTCTTTTTCTTAGCTAAAAAATTTCAAATTAAATGGGTTAAAAATGGAATAATTTAGACTGAAAAAATATTTTTAATTTAATTAAAACCTTTAATTATGATTAAATTATTAATGAGTTAAAAAAATTATTTTTCAAAAAAATAAAAAGGAATTTTCAACCAATTTTTAACCAAAATCGGAATAGTTAAATTTTCAGTTATAAAAAATAATTTTCAAATAAAAAAATAATAATTTTTAAGAAAAATAGTACATTTTTTAATCATTGATGAATTTAAAAAAAAGTGATGTACCTTCAACTAAAAATGATCGATTTTTAAGAATAAATGGAATCGGTGAATTTTATGTTAAAAAAAAAAATAATTTTCAACTAAAAAGAAATTAATTTTCCACAAAATAGTAAATTTTTCAATTATAGCGATGAAATTAAAAAAAAAGGTTATGTAGTATAAACTAAAAATTTTTTTTTAAACACAAAAAAAATTATTTTCAACCAAAAAAGATATTTTTTTAAATGTCACAATTTTTCATTGAATAATTAAATTTTCAACAAAACAATAAACTTTCAAAAATGACAGATTTAACTAATCTAAATTTTTAAGTCCAAAAGATTAATTTTTTAACAAAAAGAGAAATTTTCAATGAAATCGTTAAATTTTCAACTAAAAAATATTAATTTTAAACCAAAAAGGATCAATTTTCAACCAAAAATGCAATAACTTGATTTTTAGTTAAAAAATTAAATTACAACAAGAAAAAACAAATTTTAAACAAAATAGTTCAATTTTCAGTTTAAAAAAAAAATAATTTTCAACTAACAAAAAAGTTAATTTTCAATGAAGCAATGAAATTTTACAAAATAATACATTTTCGAAGAAATGATGAATCTTCAACATATATTTTTGAATTTTTAAACCCAAAAAGATTAATTTTCTAAAAAAAAGTAATTTTCAACCAAAGAGATGAATTTTTAATAAAACTGAGGGAATATTTAACTGCCTTAGTTTAATTTTCAATAAAAAACAACAAACTTTTAAAAAAACAGTTAAATTTGCAACTGGAGTAGATAAATTTTCTATTCAAAAAATTATTTTTCAACTAAAAAGACTAATTTTTAACAAAATAGATGAATTATCAACCAAATAGTGGAGAATTTAATTTAAAAAGTTCAATTTTAAACCAAAGAGGTGAATTTTAAATAAAAATTATTAAACGTTACAACAAAAATGAATTTCTAACAAAATAGTTTAACTTTTAATCAAATACTTGAATTTTCAACTGAAAAGGACAAATTTTCAACAACAAAAAAAAGCAAGAGTTCCATTTTCAGTGTAGAAAATAATTTCCAAATAAAAAAAAATTACTTTTCAACAAACCCGTCAACTTTAAAAAAATTATGAATCTTTAACTAAAATATTTTAATTTTTAAACCAAAAAGATTAATTTTATAACAAAAAAAAGAGAAATTTCTAACTAACAATGATAAATTTCCAACCAAAAATTCAATAGTTTAATTTTCAGTTTAAAAAAGTAAATTAAAAACATGAATAAAAATAAATTTTAAACAAAAGAGTTACACTTTCAACTGAAGTGATTAATTTTCACCTAAAATGATGAGATCAACTGAAATTGTCAAATTTTAAATAAAAAAAAATAATAATAACTTTCAACCAATTCAACAAAAAAACGAAAAAAATCATTTTTAACCAAAGGGATGAACTTTTAACTAAAATACTGGATTTTTCAACTGCATTAGTTAAATTTTCTGTAAAAAGAATTAATTAATTAAATTAATTTTTCAACTAAAAAATTTCAATTTTTAACAAACAAAAAATAAAGAATTTTCAAGAAAAATATGTAGTTCAATTTTCAATCAAAGAGATCAATTCTCAATTAAAATTATGAATCGTTAACAAAAAAAAAATAATTTTAAACCAAAGATTATAATTTTCAATCAATTAAAAAAAACCCAAGAAAATAAAAGAATTTTCAAAGAAAAATTGAATGAATACATTGTCAGTTAAAAAATTTAATTTGCTGTTAAACTAAAAATTTAAATTTTTCATTTTCAGTTGTAAATTTATAATTTTTAATTGAAAATTTATGTATTTTATTGAAAATTTGTCTTTTTGGGTATAAAATGAATATTCTTGGTGCAAAATTCATACTTTTTTTAGAAACTTTATATATTTGATGCAAAACAGAAATATTTTGCTTAAAAAAATTAATTTTCAATAATAATTTTTAACAAAAGAGTTTAACTTTCAATCAATTAAAAAAAAATCCAAGAAAATAAAAGAATTTTCAACGAAAAATTGAATGAATAAATTGTCAGTTAAAACATATAATTTCCTGTTAAAAAAATAATTCTCAATAATAATTTTTAACAAAAGAGTTTCATTTTCAATCAATTAAAAAAAATTCAAAAAAAAATCCAAGAATATTCAACGAAAAATTGAATGAATACATTGTCAGTTAAAACATTTAATTTTCTGTTAAACTAAAAATTTTAATTTTTCATTTTCAGTTGTAAATTTATAATTTTTAATTGAAATTTGATGTATTTTATTGAAAATTTTTCTTTTTGGGTAGAAAATTAATATGCTTGGTGGAAAAATTCATACTTTTTTAGAAAATTTATATATTTTTTATGCAAAACTGAAATATTTTGGTTAAAAAAAAAATTAATTGTCAATAATAAGGAAAAACGAACTTTTAAATAATCGTTGAATTTTCAACTAGATTATATTACTCTTCAGTTAAGAAAATTATTTTTCAAACAAAAAAAAAAGAATATTAAGCCAAAGATTTTAACTTTTAATCAATTAAAAAAAAATACAAGAATTTTCAAAGCGAAAAATTGAATGAAGAAATTTTCAGTTGAAAAATTTAATTTTCTTTTAAACTAAAAATTTAAATTTTTGACTTTCATTTGTATATTTATAGTTTTTAATTGAAAATTGATGTATTTTATTGAAAATTTGTCTTTTTGGGTAGAAAATTAATATTCTTGTTGCAAAATTCATACTTTTTTTTTACAAAATTTATATATTTTTGATGCAAAACTGAAATATTTTGCTTAAAAAAATTAATCTTCAATAATAAGAAACGACGAACTTGTAAAAAATCGTTGAATTTTCAACTAGATTAGATTACTTTTCAGTTAAGAAAATTAAAAAAAATGTATATGATTTTAAACCAAAGATTTTAACTTTCAATTAAATAACAAAAATCCACGAAAATCCAAGAATTTTCAACGAAAAATTGAATGAATAAATTGTCAGTTAAAAAATTTAATTTTCTCTTAAACTAAAAATTTAAATTTTTGACTTTCAGTTGTAAATTTATAATTTTTAATTGAAAATTGATGTAGTTTATTGAAAAATTGTCTTTTTGGGTAGAAAATTAATATTCTTGGTGCAAAATTCATACTTTTCTTAGAAAATTTATATATTTAATGCAAAACTGAAATATTTTTCTTTAAAAAATTAATTTTTAATAATAAGAAACGACGAACTTTTAAAAAATCGTTGTATTTTCAACTAGAGTAGATTACTCTTCAGTTAAAAAAATTATTTTCCAAACAAAAAAAAAAATAATTTTAAACCAAAGATTTTAACTTTCAATCAATTAAAAAAAATAAAAGAATTTTCAAAACTAAAAATTGAATGAAGAAATTGTCAGTTAAAAAATTTAATTTTCTCTTAAACTAAAAATTTAAATTTTTGACTTTCAGTTGTAAATTTATCGTTTTTATTTGAAAATTGATATATTTTGTTGAAAATTGGTCTTTTTGGGTAGAAAATTAATATCCTTGGTGCAAAATTCATACTTTTTTTAGAAACTTTATATATTTTTGATGCAAAACTGAAATATTTTGCTTAAAAAAATTAAAAATCCACGAAAATCCAATAATTTTCAACGAAAAATGGAATAAATAGTCAGTTAAAAAATTTAATTTTTTCTTAAACTAAAAATTAAAATTTTTGACTTTCAGTTGCAAATTTATAATTTTTAATTGGAAATTTATCTTTTTGGGTAGAAAATTAATATTCTTGGTGCAAAATTCATACTTTTTTTTTAGAAAATTTATATATTTGATGCAAAACTGAAATATTTTGCTTAAAAAAATTTATCTTCAATAATATGAAACGACGAACTTTTAAAAAATCGTTGAATTTTCAACTAGAGTAGATTACTCTTCAGTTAAGAAAATTAATTTTCAACAAAAAAAATTTTTTAACTAAAGAGTTTAACTTTCAACCAAGTAGTTTGAATTTTCCCCCCAAAAAAGATGAATTCTCAGTCGAGAGGAAATAAGTTCAGCCAAACTGTTGTATTATCAAGCAATACGATGGATTTTTAACCAAATAGTTGAAATTCGAACTAAAGAAAGAAAAAAAAAGATACATTTTTAGTTAACAAAAAAAAATCCAAGCAAAAAAAAAACAACATTTTTACTTAAATTTCTATTGAAATTGGAAGAAAAAAAAAATCCATCCTTTTTCCATGTGAGTAGACACCCTGAACATATCTCACAAATCTCTCTCATCATAATTTCCACAAAAACCAAAAAAATAATCATCAATCCCGAAAAAGTGGCTAAATCAGCGAGAAACGAAAAAAAAAAGAAACGAAAATATTTCCCGACGATTGATGAGCGGTTTGCGCCCCTGGGCGACTCGGGAGGGGGGGGGGGGTTGGGAACAAAGGTTGGATATTAAAGGACAATCAAAACCATCGTATCTCTATGTGATGTCATGTGACACAGATGCAAAGTGGTAGAGGAGATGCTTATCGCATCGAGATTGCAATTGTTAGCATCGTGATTTTTGCACCAGTCTTGCTTTAGTTTAAGCCAACGATTTCCATCACATCCGGTCCAGCTCACAAGCGAGAGAGAGAGCGAGAGAGAGATCTCGGGGCTTCCAAGGAGTCAATAGCTGCTAAACAAGTTTAAATAAAATCGTTTTACAAAGTAATTGTGACACAACGTGGTGAGGAGAGAAGACGTGGCCGGCCTAAGGAAGGTGGTCTACTGAAAACTCACAGGATTTTTTTGTCAATGCGTAGGTATATATTTTTTAAGTAAGTGTTTTTATTTTTTTTTTCTTCATTTTCATTTTCTTTTTTTTTTCTCTATTTTTATTTATTTATATTACCGTGTCTGCGGAATAACCATTCAATTGTTATTTATTGCTCTGGCTGACCAACGATCAGGCGCTTTCAAGAGAGAGAGAGAGAGAGAGAGAGAGTAAAAAAAATATATATTTTCCATTTTTCAATTTTTCCGATCCGCACAATAATTTCGATACACAGTGCAAGTCAATGAATAAAGTAAAGTAACTAAATAAATAAAGCAAGCAATAAATACCAATTAATGGTAATTCAACGAGCTGTGTATCTACATTACTGTGACCGTGACCATCACCTGTCGGTGGTACTTACAATTGTCTCCGGATTAAGAACTGCCACATTGAAAACTAGAAAATCGTCCTCGTTGTAGACCCGGCCAAACTGCTCCTGGTGCTTGAAACTGACTTCCTCGTCATTCATCACCTGGACAACGACAAAATTCCGTTAATTCCTCGGGGATCTGATTGCTTTTGGGAATTGTATCAGGAAATTTGTGATCTATAATTGGATTTAGCCAATATCGTAGATTTTTTAAAAGCTCAGGAATTTATCTTGAGCAAATGATCTCGAGAGTGTGCTCAGCATTTTAGTTAAAATTACAGAGTTGCTGCAGATCAGGTAATTCCAGAAAACGACAGGGAACGTTCGATAGTTGAATTAATGAATTTAAAAATATATTGTTTTTTTTTAAGAAAATGTTTCAATTCTTCATTAAATAATTAAATTTTCAACTAAAAAAGAAATTCATTTTCAACAAAACAGTAAACTTTTGAAAATAACACATTTTTCAAAAAAATTATGAATCTTCAACAGAAATATCTCAATTTTTCAATCCAAAAGATTAATTTTCTATCAAAAAGAGAAATTTTCAACAAAAAATACAATATTGTATATTGTATAATTGAAGTTAATTTTATTATTATTAAAAATCGCAACTAATTGATTCAATAGTTGAATTCATTAATTTAAAAATATGTTTTTTAAAAGAAATAATTCAATTCTTCATTAAATAATTAAATTTTCAACTAAAAATGAAATTAATTTTAAACAAAACAGTAAACTCTTGAAAATAATACATTTTTCCAAAAAATTATGAATCTTCAACTGAAATATCTAAATTTTTCAAACCAAAAGATTAATTTTCTATCAAAAAAAGAAATTTTCAATCAAATAGTTGAATTTTCAGCTAAAAACAATTAATTTTCAGTAAAAAAAAAAACAAGAAAAAACAAAATAGTTAAATTTTCATCTAAAAAGGATAAGTTTTTCACAAAAAATGCAATAGTTCCATTTCCATTTTAGAAAATAATTTTCAAATAAAAAAAATTGCTTTTCAACAAAACAGCAAAAAAAGTAAGGGTATTTTCGAAAAACTAGAGTTGAAGTTAATTTTATTATTATGCTTAAAAATCGCAACTAATTGGTTAAATATTTGAATTAATTAATTTAAAAATATGTTTTTTTTTTAAAGAAAATGTTTAGATTAATTTTTTATCAATAAAGAGAAATTTTCAACAAAAAATACAATAGTTCAATTCTTGGTTTAAAAAAAAAACTTTAATAAAAAAGAAAATTAATTTTCAATGAAATATTTCAATTTTTAAACACAAACGTTTAATTTTCCGAAAAAAATAAGAAGTTTTAAAGAGTATACATGAATTTTCAACTAAATAAAATTAATTTTCAACTAAAAATGCCATATTTTAATTTTCAATAAAAAATATAATATAAATAAATAACAAGAAAAAAATCGCAACTAATTGATTAAATAGTTGAATTAATTAATTCAAAAATATGTTGTTTTTTTTAAGAAAATGATTCAACTCTTCATTAAATAATTAAATTTTCAACTAAAAAAGAAATTAATTTTCTACAAAAAGATTAATTTTCTAACAAAAAGAGAAATTTTCAACAACAAATACAAACGTTTAATTTTCCGAAAAAAAGGAGAAATTTTTAAGAGTATACATGAATTTTCAGCTAAAAAGAATTCATTTTCAACCAAAAATACCATATTTTATTTTTCAATAAAAAATAAAAATAAATAAATAACAAGAAAAAAATCGCAACTAATTGGTTAAATAGTTGAATTAATTAATTTAAAAATATGTTTTTTTAAAGAAAATGATTCAACTCTTTATTAAATAATTGAATTTTCAACTAAAAAAGAAATTAATTTTCAACAAAACATTACACTTTCGAAAATAATACACTTTCCAAAAAATTTTGAATCTTCAACTGAAATATCTAAATTTTTCAACCCAAAAGATTAATTTTCTATCAATAAAGAGAAATTTGCAATCAAATAGTTGAATTTTCAACAAAAAAGAATTAATTTTCAATAAAAAAAAATAACAAGAAAAACAAATTTTAAACAAAATAGTTAAATTTTCATCTAAAAAGGATAAGTTTTTAACAATAAATGCACTAGTTGCTTTTTCAGTTTAGAAAATAATTTTCAAATAAAAAAAATTACTTTTTCAATAAAACAGCAAAAAAGTAAGGGTATTTTCGAAAAACTAAAGTTGAAGTTAATTTTATTATTATGATTAAAAATCGCAACTAATTAGTTAAAAATGAATCTCTTTTGGCCCAGGATTAATTTTTTTTCAAATAAATTAAACTTTTTATTAAAATTTTTTATTTTTTACTTGAAAATTCGACTTTTTGCTTTAGAATTCTTGAATTTTATTGAAAATTCGTCTTTTATTTGTTAAAAATTATAATTTTTTAAATCCATCTTTTGGTTAAAAATTTAACAACCAGGCATTGAAGTTGAATTATTTTCTTAAAAGTTTAAAAAAATTCTTTCTTTCATAAACACTTAACTTTTTGGTAGAGAATTCTTGAATTTTATTGAAAATTTTTAAATTATTCTAAATTTTTAATTATTAAATTATAATTTATATAATAAATTATATATTTATTCCTAAATTATTATGAAAAATTGTTTTTTTGGAATAAATTAATCTTTTTGTTAAAAAATTTATATTTTTTACTTGACAATTCAACTTTTTGTTTGAGAATTCTTCAATTTTATTAAAAATTAGTATTTTTCGTTGTTAAAAATCAATCTTTTTGTTCAAAAAACCATATTTTTATTAAAAATTTACCAACTAGGTTTTAAAGTTGAAAAAAAATCTTTCTTTCATGAACACTTAACTTTTTGGCAGAGAATTCTTGAATTTTATTGAAAATTCATATTTTTGGTAGTACATTAATCTTTTTGTTTAAAAATTAATCTTTGTTTTTGAAAAATCAACTTTTTGATTGAGATTTCTTGAATTTTATTGAAAACTCGTTTTTCGTTGTTGTTAAAAATGAATATTTTTGTTTAAAAATCCATCTTTTGGTTAACAATTTAACAACTAGATTTTAAAGTTCAAATACTTTCTTAAAAATTAACTTTTTGGTAGAGAATTCTTAAATTTTATTAAAAATTCTTAAATTATTGTCCAAAATTGATAACGTATTTTACGAATATAGTCTTTGTATTTTGTTGAAAAATTGTTGTTTTTTTTTTTTTTAAATTAATCTTTTTGTTGAAAAATTCACCTGTTTTACTTGAAAATTCAACTTTTTGCTTGAGAATTCTTCAATTTTATTGAAAATTCTTCTTTTTTTGTTAAAATTAAATCTTTTTGTTAAAAATAAATATTTTTGTTTAAAAATCCATCGTTTCGTTAAAAATGTAACAACTAGATTTTAAAGTTGAACTACTTTCTCAAAAAAAATTAAAGGAAAATTATTTCTTTCTTAAAAGTTCAACTTTTTGGTAGAGAATTCTTGAATTTTATTGAAAATTCTTAAATTATTCTTGAATTATAATTATTAAATTATAATTTATATAATATATTATAGATTTATTCTTAAATTATTATGAAAAATGGTTGTTTTTTTTGCAATAAATTAATATTTTTGTTTAAAAATCCATCTTTTGGTTAAAAATTTAATAACTAGATTTCAATATTGAACTACTTTCTTCAAAATTAAAGAAAAATTATTTCTTTCTTAAAAATTCAACTTTTTGGCAGAGAATTCTTGAACTTTATTGAAAATTCATCTTTTTGACAGAAAATTTGAATTCTTCAAATTTTGTTAAAAATTCGTCTTTTTGGTAGTACATTCATCTTTTTGTTTAAAAATTAATCTTTGTTTTGGAAGAATTCAACTTTTTTATTGAGATTTCTTGAATTTTATTGAAAATTCGTCTTTTTTTGTAGAAAATTAATCTTTCTGTTGAAAAGTTAATATTTTTTATTTGAAAATTTTACATTTTTGTTGGAGTTTGTAGAATTTTATTGAAAATTCGTATTTTTTGGTAGAAAATTAATATTTTTGTTTAAAAATTCAACTTTTGGTTTTAGAGTTCTTGAACTTTTTTTAAATTTGTCTTTTTAGGTAGAAAATTATGTCATTTTATTGCAAATTCGTCTTTTTCGGTAGTAAATTAATCTCTCTGTTTAAAAATGCATCTTTCGAATGCAAAAAAATCCTTTCATAAAAAATTAACTTTTTAGTAGAGATATCTTGAATTTTATTGAATTTTTTGTAATTATTGTTCAAAATTGGTAACGTTGTATATGATTGATGCCTACAATCTTTGTATTTTGTTGAAAATATGTATTTTTGTTTTTTGTAAAAAATTAATATTTCTGCTTAAAAATTCATATTTTTTGGTAGTAAATGAATATTTTGATTAAAAATGCCTCTTTTTCAGTTGAAAATTCATCCTTTTGCTTGAGAATTCTTGAATTTTATTGAAAATTCGTATTTTTTTGTTAAAAATAAATCTTTCTGTTTAAAAATCCATCTTTTGGTTAAAAATGTAACAACTAGATTTTAAAGTTGAATTACTTTCTTAAAAAAACCTAAGGAAAAATTATTTCTTTCTTAAAAGTTTAACTTTTGGGTAGAGAATTCTTGAATTTTATTGAAAATTCTGAAATTATTCTTGAATTATAATTATTAAATTATAATTTATATAATATATTATATACTTATTCTTAAATTATTATGAAAAATTCTTGTTTTTTTGCAATAAATTAATCTTTTTGTTTAAAAATCCATCTTTTGGTTAAAAATTTAACAACTAGGTTTTAAAGTTGAAAAAAAAAATCTTTGTTTCATAAACACTTAATTTTTTGGCAGAGAATTCTTGAATTTTATTGAAAATTCGTCTTTTTTTTGTAGAAAATTAATCTTTCGGTTTAAAAGTTAATATTTTTTATTTGAAAAAGTTAGATTTTGTTTGACATTTGCAAAATTTTATTGTAAATTCGGATTTTTTGTTAGAAAATTAATCTTTTTGTTTAAAAATTCTTCATTTGTATAAAAATTCAACTCTTGGTTTTAGAATTTTTAAATTTTGTTAAAAATTCGTCTTTTTGGTAGTACATTAATTTTTTTGTTTAAAAATTAATCTTTATTTTTGAAAATTCAACTTTTTGATTGAGCTTTCTTGAATTTTATTGAAAATTCGTCTTTTTTGGCAGAAAATTAATCTTTCTGCTTAAAATTTCATCTTTTTTAGTTGAAAATTCAACTTTTTGCTTGAGAACTGTTCAATTTGATTGAAAATTCGTATTTTTTTGTTAAAAATTAATCTTTTGGTTAAAAATTTAATAACTAGATTTTAAAGTTCAACTACTTTCTTAAAAATTAACTTTTTGGTAGAGAATTCTTAAATTTTATTCAAAATTCTTAAATTATTGTCCAAAATTGTTAACGTAGTTTATGAATGATGCCTAGAGTCTTTGTATTCTGTTGAAAAATGTTTTTTTTTTGTAAAAAAATTAATCTTTTTGTTTAAAAATTCACCTTTTGTACTTGAAAATTCTACACTTTGCTTGAGAATTCTTCAATTTTATTGAAAATTCGCCTCTTTTGGTTAAAAATTAATCGTTTTATTTAAAAACCCATCTTTTAGTTAAAAATTGAATAAGTAGGCTATAAAGTTGAACTACTTTCACAAAAATTAAAAAGAAATTTCTTTTTCTTTCTGAAAAAATAAACTTTTTGGTTGAGAATCACCTTTTTTGCTAATAAATTATTCTATTGATTTAAAAATTCATCTTTTTTACTTGAAATATGCTTGAGAATTCTTCAATTTTATTGAAAATTCGCCTCTTTTGGTTAAAAATGAATCTGCTTGTTTGAAAATCCATCTTTTGGTTAAAAATTTAACAACTTGGCTTTAAAGTTGAAAAAAAAAATCTTTCTTTCATAAACACTTAACTTTTTGTCAGAGAATTCTTGAATTTTATTGGAAATTTGTCTTTTTTGTAGAAAATTAATCTTTCTATTTAAAAGTTAATATTTTTTATTTGAAAAATTTACATTTTGTTTAAAAATTCTTCATTTGTATAAAAATTCAACTTTTGGTTTTTGAATTCTTGAATTTTGTTAAACATTTGTCTTTTTTGGTAGTAAATTAATCTTTTTATTTAAAAATTAATCTTTCTTTTTGAAAATTAAACGTTTTGGTTGAGCTTTCTTGAATTTTATTGAAAATTCGTATTTTTTGGTGAAAATTGATCTTTTTGTTTGAGAATTCTTTAATTTTGTTAAAAATTTGTCTTTTTTGTTGTAAAAAATTAATCTTTTTGTTTAAAAATTCACCTTTTTTACTTGACAATTCAACTTTTTGCTTGAGAACTCTTCAATTTTATTGAAAATTCTTTTTTTGTTAAAAATAAATCTTTTTGGTTAAAAATCCATCTTTTGGTTAAAAATGTAACACCTAGATTTTAATGTTGAACTACTTTCTTAAAAAAAATTAAAGAAAAATTCTTTCTTTCTTAAAAGTTCAACTTTTTAGTAGAGAATTCTTGAATTTTATTGAAAATTCTTAAATTATTCTTAAATTATAATTTATATAATAAATTATATATTTATTCTTAAATTATTACGAAAAATTGTTTTTTTTTTTGCAATAAATTAATATTTTTATTTAAAAATTTATATTTT
>JAWWLR010204939.1:0-15184 GCA_035041075.1 Acraspis erinacei | reverse complement strand
TAATCTACTCTCACATTTCCCATGTACCGTTCTTAGCGTAAAGATTACCTTCGCGACACTGCTTGCTCACAACTTTTTTGTTTTTCTTCATTGGAACGAGTTTAAATACTTGTTTGTTTTTAGTGCACTCGTATCTGGACACATCGCTGCTAAAGTGCATGTTAGTAAAAAATATGTTACAATCCTTTAGGCATATCTGGCCACAGTAATATTTAAAAAAATGCCAGGTCTGTTCCCGAAAGTATTCGCGAAAAATTTTCAATTTATTACAAAAAAACCATTTTATTTGTGATAGTTGCCGTAATACATTTTCGCAAGGACAAACTGCATCTTCTGATACATCTAGGGATCATGATTGTCACGTCAATGACATTCACGAAGATAAATTTTCAGATGAAATTGATATGGATATGGACAGTAATATTTTATCTGAAAGTGACTCAGCATTTTTCAAGCTACACAAAGAGAAGGCCGTTTCCTCTCTAAATTCCTGTTTACGAATTCTTGGAGAAAAAGAGATCAATTTTCTTGAGCTAAAAAATAAAAATGCCTTTGAAAAGCTGAATTAAGCAAAAGAAGAACATTACCATTTTAACCATTTTTCGGAACAGTTGAACAATCCGAAAGATTTTATCCGTTTTTAATCCTTCTTATCGCATGGCTTGTAAAGTTCAAAAATTGATTAATTCAAAAGGGATTCTATCTTCTTCAGACACAAAAGCGGGAAAAACTTTGTCAGAACAAGGGGTGTTGTGCGTAAAATATTTTTATAACCATCATGATAATAATCGTATAATTTTCCTGCGTATACAATTGGATTCTCAAAATTTGCAGAATTAAGACCGAAACAGTGCGTTCTGGCTGGAACAAGTCGTACCCACAACGTTTGCGTCTAATTTTCCCATTCTGAACACTAAACTTAGTGTTAATGGTGGGAATATAAAAAAATTAGCTAAGTCAAATTATCGACCATTTCCAACCATCATGCATTGGATAGCCCAGTCAATTTGTACTCCTGCACAAATAGAGTATTATTTTAATGAATTTCCGAACTTTCTGGACGAAAAGAACCTAAAAATTTTTTTAGAAAGAACCTACGTCGAAAATTGTGTTGAAGATATCAAAATTATAGTGCGGTTGAACGTGGATCGATCAGATTTAGAAATGTGCCCAGTAAATGAATTTATTAACATCTTAGGCGAAGAGGTGAAACGACTTCTTCGACACGATCTTGTTGACAAACAAAAAAATATGTATATCAATAGCGTGAAGTATAATTTATTAATGGGTCAAATTTTTGTTCAATTTGATTTTGCTGAACAACAGGATTGATTTACAGTATGCTTCTCAAGGTACGCATTGATCAAAAACACAAGTGACCGTTTATCTTTTTGTGACATAAAACAGAACACCTAAAATTGAATTAAAACACGCAAGTTACGCTATAATATCAGATATAAAATAACACAATACAAAAAAGGGCATTTGCTAAACAAACCTTCAGCGTAAGTACGACAATCAGATCACAAATGCTAGAGAAATGTATGACTGGGCATTTCAAAGAATTTCATGTCTAATTCTACAATAACGGGAATACCAAGAAGAAGAAGAAGCTCTTTTAAGGAAAATATTTAAAAATTGTAATAGAATTGAGGGTGCGCAACAAATACATGCTGTCATTCCCATTTCGAAGACCGAAGTGATGACAAAGCTTTTTTTATAACGAAGACTTTAATATGGTACCCGTATTTAAAAACAGGAGGACAAATAAATAGTGCGTCCTTTTATTCCATACTACCGTTTGTGTTTATATGTCGCTCTTACTAATTCAGTTGCTTAGTATTACATTTAAACAATGAAAAATTCTTGCTCAAAAAGGTGTTCACCTTTACTTACTAATTTTAGAAATCAATGTGTTTAATTAGAAGCATTGATTTTTCTGAAGAGTCACAGAATTTCGCTACATCACGCAGTAGCCGCGTCTCGTCACTTCAAGGTGTAGAACCTTACGTTTTATTTATTTCCTCATTAAGCACTGGTGGTCTCAAGATAAAACATTCAGGACTTATGCTTCTTTTAAAAAAAAATGTATTTTCAAAAACACAATGTTAGTTTTTTGAGTTTTTAAAAAAATGTTAAATTTTTTCTTCCTGAACATACATATTTTTATTTAAAACCCCCTGTGAATACGAACCATTTCAGAGCTTAAAAAGTCAAATCGGTTTCCAATTTTCAAGAATCACTTGAGGAAATTTCTCTTCACTAATATACAACTTTATACTCCGAGTTACAGCCAAATCCCATTCTATGAAGAAAATTTTTGTTCCACTTGTTTTTTTTCTTTTTGCAACGGATTTTTTTCACGGGAGGCTCCTTCCCTCGAACTCCTCGACTAAGGTTCCGCCCCTTGCCCCTCTATACCCCCTGTAACCATGTCTACGGCTCGTACTGCAAACATCACGGTCGGCTATAAAGAAACACTTACAAAGTTTGGTGCACAATGTACTATTTCACTCCCTGATCACCTTGAACCATCGTAAATTTTGTTTTAATCTACTAAAATCCCGCAAATTTCCGTGAAGTCTGTGAAATCCCATTAAATCTTATTCAATCCTCTAAAATTTCCTCAAATCCTTAGGAATATCTTGAAATCCGTTTAAATCTTTGAAAACATTTACCATATTTTAAAGCCCTTTGGGCTTTAAAATCCCTTTAAATCTGATAAAACTTTTTATAATCCCTTCATTTCTATTAAAATGCTTTGGAATTCCTTTGAACTACACGGGAACTTGTATTAAGTGTAGGAGATTCTCCGTGAAGGAGCATTTTTGAGTCCCAGCTGGATATTTTGCACTGAAATTTAAATGATCCTTTCGGGTCTTTTTTTATCAAACTTCATATCAATATAAAATAACTCAACAAAGCAAGTTTAAACTTTATTGCAGAAAACAGTCAAATATTAAACAATAAAGTAATAACCTTAATATCGTTGACTAAATTCTTTCTTACTTATAATTCGCTGTGCCTGTTAGAATTTTAACGAGAGTGCAGGTATTTGGGGGTTACTTTTCTTAATTATTTGCTGAATTGAACTTTTCCACTTAAAAAAGTGTAATATATTTTAAAAAGAAGAAACTGTTATGTTTTATTATTTATAATTGAAAATTACTGCCAAAATTGTTTTTAATTCGTATAAAGTGCAAATATCTTACTTTTCTAATAAACGATCAATAGGTGGTATCTGAAATTTAATATACATAGTCTCTTAATGGGAATTTCGTATACCGAGGTTTTAGATTTAATATACAAATGTATATTAAATGTATATTAAAATTCTAAACATTTTAACTCTGAGAGAGAAGATTTAATGAGAATTTTATTGCTACTAGACAATGCTTTTGTTTCCAGATTACTTAATTTGCACTTAATAATTTATAAAACATTAGATCAAAAATATGAAAGAATGAAGTTAATGTTTCCAATTTTTTAAATTTGTAGAATTTATATAATTTTTTCAAAGTTTGAGATAGCCCGTTTTAGTAGATACAATATAAATTTCCTATGTAAAATCAATATTCCCTAAATCATACAAATAAAAAAGAAGTATTTGTTAATTTCGACTTTATTTTAAAAGACGCCTATTGAGTCCTGAATTTTCTAAAGTTTTTGTATTAAGACTGCAATTTAAATGGTCTCAATCGGGGCAATAATCAAACTTAATTTGAGAATTCTTTATAAAGTTTTAACTAAAAATCTTTTTGCGTTTTGTAACGCTAAATATTTTATTCAAAATAATGGAATCATCACTTCTCAAGAAATTTGTAACGAAATTTCGTTCCTTGAAACTGACTCATATAAGATATAAATATCTCAGAAGGACAAGCTTGTCAGGTTTACTTTAAGAGATAACGCCTACAGTGTGCGTCTAACCTAATAATGCAGTAGAATAATTATTAGTTACATTTTTCATACAATTCATCATTAGTATATCAGTTGTTCCTCTGATTAGAAAAGATGAGGATTGTCTATGCTGTAGCTTCATCCTTGATGATTATTCTCATTTCTATTGGTGAATATAATAATACAATATAATAGCCTTAATTTTAGGTCAATTTTTTAGAAGCCTTATGCTAATTAGAATTTCTACGATTTAATCTTAACGAATCAATTTCTCATAAATCTAACTATGCACGTAAAAAGAGGGAATACGTATAAATATAAAATAGAATTACGCAGTATAGGTGTGTAATTAATCATAAATATTGAGAAATTTTCGATGATTTGTATATGGAAATATTATCTTAAATTGATAATATCAGAATATAAGTCATAAATAAAAGCTGGTATGTATATGAAAATGATAGTTAGGTGGAAAGTAAAATATAAAAATTTGATAGATAAATTGGATTCTGTAAGATATTTCAAGAAGATGTTAGGGTTTTAAACAGGTTGGCAATATCAAGTAGATGTGTAAGTTAAAGAAAATCGAAAGAGCATCAGATCAAAATAAATGAGATCGGAAACCTGCTGGAGTTGATTCAATAAAAATTTGGTTGGATCAAACAAATAAATATATTGCTATATGGTAAATCAATTTTTTGGTTGATTTAACCAAATTTTTTTGTTAATAAAGTTTGGTTGATTATAATAAATGTTTTGGTTGATCAACCAAATGTGACCGTCCGCGAAGAAAGGGACCTTCGGGTTACGACTACAACTTCTAGTTCCGCGTTCAGCGAGTCAGAAGAGCTCTTTGAGCTCTTGAGTCACGCTTCGAAATAGGAGATTTACGCCTCACTTTGCAGCTTGATAACCTTTCAAATTTTGCAGACAGAAATTTAATTCATTTTTAATATGAAAGAGCGATTCAAAAACTATCGATAGCATCAAAAAAATGAAAGTCGATTTTTTAACCCTAAAGTCCCTTTCTTCGCGGACGGTAACAAAGATTTAGTTTGATGCAATAAAATATGATTGTATCCAATCAAATATGTTGGTTGAATCAACAATCGTCGTATCCAAGGTCGTACAACAATATACGAGTCTTTTTCATTAATTAAAAGTTTTGATAAGCATCACTTGCAGAATCAGAAAACTGAACTTTTACCAAAGACAGTAGGTGTTTTTCCATACACATGTTTGGGGTTCTTTAAATAATTATAGTCATTATGAATTTCGAGGATAGATTGCTTGCTCCTGTGAACTAAACTACACCCTGCGAACCAGTCCCCTGGAACTTTTAGTTGAAAATGTATTATGTGTTGAAGGTGACCGTTTGGTGGCGCCAGCTATGCAGTTAGTGTAGGGATCGCCTACACAGCCTTACCACTCAGCGGAGTGGGGGGGGTTGAGCGTTGAGCTCGAGCTTGATGGCTGCGAGAGTGGTCTCTTTCGTTCGATTCATTCGTTTTCATACTACGACTCAAGTGGCACGCTACGCCATTGTACCGTACAGTTGGCTTTTATACCTATCGCTATAAGCATTAAATAAAACGTATTTAGCGTTGTTAAAAGTGTTGGACTCATTCATTCCTCGAGAGTTACTTGCGGGTGTAGGCCGCAGCCCAGTATTGCACTGGATTGATTACTTGCAGTTAACCCTACATTCTCCTATGATCGTTGCAAATGCATGGCATAATAATAACATTGAATTTAATAACGCAGTAAGCGTAATTTACTGACAGTGTTGAATATTTTAAGTGATTTTTGTGACATTTTCCAATAAATAATCAAAATTCCTGACTTTTTTCAAATTGTCGTTGGCTGGGTGTATTTTTCATTCACCAGCTTTCATTGGCGCGTAAAATTAAATTTATAATTACTTTCTGTGCAACTATTGCGAATCATTCGTTTCATTGGCAAATTTCGAAAAATTACGCACATGAATAAAGAACCCCCCGTCCCCATGCCGTATCGTAAAAAAATCTCTCGACCCCTCCTTTCCCATGAAGTTGTTATGCAATTTAAGTAGGTTCGCTTATATAAATTTCGTATTAAATTTCAAAACAAATGATTGAAAATAGAAATTGTTTACAATAACTTCCTCACTATACAGGGACAAATGTAAGTATAGTGGATAACATATTTACTGCACTTTCTTTATATACTTTAAAGTTCAATTTTTTACTGACAATTTGACAATTCGTTTCTTTGGCTGGTAACGCTATATGCACCTTCTAAGAAGCAACACGAAAATGTTGTAAATACGATCATTTGACATTCCATCTGTGCTACTATATCTTCTATTTCCATAGAAATTTTTAACTTGATGTCAAGGAAATCTGGTGATATGGAAACATGGAAGAATTATTTTAGTAATTTTACATTTTTTCCTCCGACCACTCCAACCACTCTTGCTCGCAAATAAACCGTTATTCTAATCGGTATTATCGCAACTGATTTCTTTGACAATTTTCCCACAATTAGAATCAGTATACAGTTAAAACTATTTACTAATTTCAGCTGTGTATCTTGATTGTACCTGATTGTTTAAGATGAATATTACAGAAGATATTCTATTTGTTTACGACCCTTTCAAAGATGTGCATACACTTTTTGCAAAGAAAACTTGATATTGCAATATTCCCATTTCTGCCGGTTTTTATTACGTTGGAAGGGAACAAGTTAAACAATCCCAAAGTTAAAGTATTTATCCCAGGCATTAATACTACATAATCGCATAGCTCGTTTTTATTCTAAAATGTTGTGGTGAAAAGATACATTTGTTGATCTTTTTTCGCTGGAATAGAATAACCTATTCCAAAGTGATTCGTAGAAGGTCGCACAGTGCTTTTCCCGAAGATAGACAATTGTCAACATGTCAATCTCCACATGTCGACAATCGGACATGTGGGCGAGAGATGTACGAATAACGCCGCTAAAAGAATATCGTAGCAGGAAGTTTGAAGAGAACCGGCTTATCAACAGATATATCTTCAGAGAAGCAACATCCTACCAGAGGTGCTTATCGATGACCTCGATTGATTACCAGAAAGCTTCTGATTCAACCTCACATAGACTTATCATCTATGTGCTGGAAAGCTTCAAGGTTTATCCACACATCTTAAGGTGCATAGAAAGATTTATGTCGCTTTGGAAAGCCAGATTTACTATCTCTTATGAAAAACACCATGTGACATTATTGCCACTATCTCAAGATCTATGCTAAAAATAAAGAGCAACTACCTAGATCTAGAGATTGTCAAAGAATAGTTATGGAGTTTGGGTCAGAAAATACGCCGAGGTTAATTTGAAGCAAGGAAAACTTATTCGCATCCCCCAAGACTCGTATTTCGCCATACCTGGGCGTGATGCAGAGCCGCATTCAGGATGCCACATAGATTAATAATGATCTCCGATGTAAGTACAAACACCTTATCGGACAGATTTTGTGCTTCCAACTGACGGCGATGAACAAAGTATCTGCAAAGAGCTTCTTCTGGGTACAATACGCATAGTACATATAGACCCTCTTCTTAAAATGGCCAGGGAACACGAAGAAGTGCGCAAAGGGTTTCGGCACAAAGTAGCGGAGGAGACTGCTGAAAGACTTGGCCTTGACTTTAATATCAGGGATGAACAATATTTTTCCAACATTATCCATTTCAAGAACTTACTACTGAAGGCCCGCATCAAGACTGCACAGAAGAAAAACATCCGTGCTCAGCTTCTTTAGATGCGGATGCACGGAATATTCTACAAAAATGTAAAGGATCAATCGATGTCGTATGAGTTAATATATGGTTTCTTCAAGTCTCCCAGATTGAATTCCAGCAAGAAGGGTTTCATTTTGGAGTTTCAAGAAAGTGTTATTTCCACTTCAGCATACCGTCGCTATATTTTGAGCAAAGATATTACCGATAATAGATGCAGGGAGTGCCATGCACACCCCGAGCATCAAGGACACATAATCTACTAGTGCAACTCATACGGAAAAGATGTACATCCGAAGGCACAATGCTGCAGTAAGAGTGTTTTATTACCATTGTGTATTACTATTGCGGTATTAACCCTGTTACCGAGAAACAAACGATGTCCGTTATCGAATTGTCAGCACTAGTCGACAAGAACATCACAGCTAAGGAAAATAAAGAGAACGAGAGGGACATTATAAGAGAGTTGCGACGGGTATAACCGGACAATTATGTTGAACCAGTCATCCTGATCATTGGTGCCCTTATAGGTACCAGGATTTTACTGGCTAATAGCTTAAAAAGGCATCCATGCGTGCCAACGAAATGCTAAGGCACTTGTGCGGAAAATGCGGAAGGGATTCATCCTGGTGTCACTCTGTGTCCTTAGGGTACTCGAAACTTTTTCCAGATCGACGTAATGAGTCCATCACAGACTGTGGCCACCTATCTCACAGTCGTGAGACGTGGTTATAGCTAAAACGTTCATATGATTTCACGGAAAGTGAGTACCATTCTACAATATTGCACCCACTCCCAGCGAAATCGCAGAAGCGTTTCAGCTGTAACCACATCTTGTGACCGTAAGTTAGGTAGTAAATGTGTGAGATTGACTCAATACGACGATTTGGCAAAAGTCTCGTGAACCCTGAGGACACCGAGCGATCCAAAGACGACTGCCTTTGCATCTTTCTTGGCTCTGATGTTCTTGTCGGCTAGTTCAGATAAAATTGACGACTAAGATGGATCCAGTATATGCGTCACTTCTTATTTTCGACAATTGACTCACTTTCCCTCGAAAAGTTGGGCGGATTGGTGTCATTGGCATTCACTACAACTTTTTTCGGTGTAATTATTATCCTTCCCATAAGCAGGTAGGGAAAATAGCCCCTTCATTCATTGTAGATATCTGTTTGCAAGGATATGGCTGTCTACTCTACGTGGATGCGTGGTATCTCAGGTTCACGGTTTGAGAGACCTCTCCCAGGTGACATTCTGCTTTCGGTACAGTTGTCAAGCCTCCGCTTGGGGTTCATTCTTTCGGGCCGATGCCTGGAAAATTGTCCTCGATTGTTTACTAATCATTTTATCCATATTCAGCAGCAATCTTATATGAATTAAGATTTTGTACTTTACGAAACATTTAAACTTGCGTTTCTTGTTGCAGAATTGAGTTCACAGTTCGACTGTTTGCCTAATGGTGACCCTATTCCTGGTGTTTCATTTAGCAGACCTTCATCTTCTGCTTCTGAAAGACAATTTCCCGAATGGAAACTCCCTGCGAACAGAACGCACTTTTCTGCCAGGTCTGGTCCTTTTGCTGATCCTCGTCTTCGTGGCAGGTCCAAGTCTCCTCATGCCACGCTAACTATTTCTCAAGTACTTGGATTTAAACTTAACGAACTTCATCTTATTCGACTTATTCCAAACAGGAATCCGAACCGGATGTTCGAACTTCGAAGATACACTTTTCCTCCCGATAACCGAATACAATGGAGAACAGCACGTAGTGTCCTTCAGCACCTGCCCACCGGAGAACAAATTGTATTATCAACATCCAGTGGTGACGTATTTGCAATTTTGGAAAAATCAAGGTTTAAAACGATTTTGCGGGCATTATATGTACCTGTGAATGTCGGGGGAAAGCGGGCTAAAATAAACATGTACAGCGGCGCAGTTGAAGCATTGACCCGACAAGAAGTGACAGATTGTCCATCAGGCACCAAAAATTCAATTTCAAAAAGTTATAAAGCAGTACGTGTGTAAACCACAATTTTTTATACTGTTAATGCAATTTTGAAAAATTCACAAATTCTCCGTTCCGATTTCTTATATTGCCTAATTAGTATATTTCGTTGTAAGTACACCGAAAATTTGAGATGAAATGTGAAAAATGTGTTTTTAAAACAAATAAAAATGGTTTAAAAACAATAAGTAAGAAAAGGTCCACTAATATTTTTAATTTGAAAATGAAAAATGAGCTTTAGAAAAGGACTACGAAAAAGTAATATTTACCGCCATATACCGCAAAGATAATTAATTCTAAAAATATTTGTAGTATCACAAGGTAGTTTTGTGGGCTATTGTAAAATGGCGCCCTTCATTGTAAAATTTAATCTTATTCAACTCTTAACTTTTATTTGAGCAGAAGAAATCGAAATTTATCGTATGACAATTTCCATCGATCAAAATACGGCTCGAAAAATTATTAAAATTACCTACAATTTTATCATTTTTAACCTTTAAACTCCAACAGATGAACAATGATTTGTTAAACTCTAAACTTCAGAATTACTAATTTTATATTGCATAGAGGTAGAGTTTCCCCGCCCCATCACCCCACAACGTTTGCTGCCACAAAATGAAAACAAATTTTAATCATTAAAAGATTTGTTCAAGCCCGTGTAGGAATTCAATCAAAGATCCGGCCCGGTCCCGGCCGGATAGCCCCGGTTTAAGCCATACCGGCCGGGATCCGGTCAGGTAATCTGGCCACAAAGCGGTTAAAAAATATATCTTGAGGCGAGAAATTGGTAACTTGTTTTGTCTTTTAGGGCTCATCGTAAATAATGCGGTGAACTTTAAAATTCAAATCAAGGGTACCAATTCTGGAAAGAAAATTGGAGTACAATTTTAATCCCTGATGATAGAATCTCGTAGCAATTTAGAAACCACGTGGTGATTTAAGGTTCGGAAGGAAGAAGCAATTCTTGATTTTATTTGCGAACTTCGAAGAGACGACGCGACGTGAGTACAAGGAGCATCCTCGTTCCAGGCGCGAAACTGAAAATTACTGAGTGTCTATGCAGACGACAGACGCAGTGGCCGTTATATATGGCGGTAAATTTGAAAGTATACAAGCTAAATATTGTCTGAAAATAGAGAAGTTTATAAAAATGGTAACATTTCTGCTGTTGCACGTAGCAGAATCGATAACAGTTTAATATAAAAAGTTAATTCATTCGAACAACTTTAATGTTTTTTTAAAGAATTTAAAAAAGCTCATTTCTGTTTCCCTGATCTAATAAATGTTTAAATTATATTTTTCAAATAATAATTCATCTAGCATCCATAATTACGTCTTTCATAATGTCACGGCTCTTAAAAAATGTTTAATTTCTAAGAAAAAATTAACCTGACCAGTGCCCGGCCGGCTCACGAGCATGGGATATAACAAGGGTTGACTCGAGAAAAATGTAGCTCGGCCAGCTCCCGCGCGGTTCCAGTCCATGAAACCCAGCCCGGTGTAACCCGGCCGGGATCCAGTCAGAAACCTTGTTGAATTAGAGCCAACCGGGGAAATTTGTACACGGAATTTAAATCTTAAATTTATTTCAAGAAGAAAATGAAAAGTCCTAATTATCTTAATTCAAAATAATAAAGTAGATAATTGTAACCAAACAAAATAATTTACGCTAAATTAATAGTTTCGTTGAAGATTTATCTAGAAACGATAAACTATAGATTTTTGAAAATGTTTATCTTTAAATTCGGACAGTTGCTGATATTCAGGATAAGCTTTCGTTCGTTAGATTTTTGCGATAATTCTTGGCTATATTCTGCTGTTGACTTTGAAGGTACATTCTCTTCGAATTCGATGATTCTGATTCATCGTGCGAACTTGTCTCAGATGTAGCTGTATTGAAATGAATAGATTCTGTAAACAAGTTACCGACCATTTTTTTATTATTGATGGAATTACCAATATAGCCTTTAGCAACTGTGACAGATTTAAATATGACGCTACCTGCTTTGGCATAGCACATATTTTATGGATTTCAATCACTTGTAAAAAATTAATATTTGTTTTATATTTACTTATCATTAAATCAAAAAATTAATTAGAACGTTTGGACTTTAAATTTAACCCCAATTAAAAATGGTGGGAAGTACATTTCGGATCGATTTGTGTACAATTTTTGTCGGATTCCTTCCGAGATCTGCATTCGAATATTTCTATTTCTATAATTAATTCTAACGAATTTTTACTTGAAAATTTAAGTTCTATTGGAATAATAACTTCGTTACTGATACAACGGTCGAAGAAAATTCATAGTCTAGTAATAATCCAATTCCCGGAATATAACAACAGAAGTTTTGTCAGTTGATTATTTAAAAAAAAAACTCCTGGAAATTCAAGAAAACATGATTAGAATCAGCATCTTTTTGTCTCAGCTCGAAGAATATAGCTCTTCTCGTCTGCACGCTCCATTTATTCCAAAACTCAAAGCAGCCTACAAATAATGTAATAAATATTGTTCTACATCAACCAAAAAATACATTCTAAATTTTTTTATATTTGGGGTATTTTATATCTTAGTTTCCAAATAATAGTAGTCTGAAGCTTCATTAACAAACTTTTCAATATCATTTGACGACAAAATTTTAGATTTATTGTCTTTAAATCTAGGGGAATATCTTTTCAAGAAGTCAATTAGCTTCAAATACACTGCATAAACAATAAGGACTGTCTGAACCATTTCTATCGGAGTTTCGTCTTAAAAATATTTTGCTTTTTATTTTTTCTATTTTGATTTTATAATGTCATAATGAGCGTGGAAAGGTTTTTGCTCGAAAAATAATCTTGATAAAAGTACTGATTTTTAAATATGCGTATACGTATATATACGGGTGGTCGTTTTAATTGAAAAAAATTCCTGGTCATTTCCCACTTTTTTCTCGGTTCGTAAACATTTTTCACGGTCAATAGAATAAAAAATTCGAACTCTAAGGCTAAGTATTTTTCCATTTGAGGTTTAAATTAAATGCGGATAAACTGCAAATTTCGAATTTTTAACTTTTATAGATTATAAGGTTCCAAGATCGACATTCAATACTAAAAATATAAATCTGTTTTGAAGCGCGCATTTTGAAGCACCTGATTTTACTTCGTCTGAAGGCTTATTTGTGTCTTGGAAATCTAAACGCTTCCTCTTGCTTTCTTTAGACATTTTCGTAACGCGCACAAGGTAAAGTGCTGAGTGACTGAAAGCGAACGAATTTGATATTGAAAATTGGCGGCTAGGTCATCTTCATGGTGAAACCATGAAAAAACCATAAAAGTCATAGTTGCGTTTATCTAAGCCACTATGCAAAATTTCGTAAAATGTTTCGAATATTTTTTTCTGCGAGTTATAGTTTGCGAGAAAATGAATGACATATCGAGTTTCATGTAAAAAAACGATAAACCTCATGGATTTTTGCGTTTACCTCTACCAATAAGCAGAATTCTGCAAAATTTTTCAGAAAAAAGTGTTAGATCTCATTAAGATACGAATTTTCTTCTTAAAGCATTTTCTTCCACGAGTGATAGTTTCCGAGACAGTTAGTGATACATCTAACGATCAACTATTTCGGTACTGTGTATTACCATGGCTACAGGCCCTAAGTGGCAACAAGAGTAAGTGGCGACAAGAGAAATTAGGCACCTCTGTCACTAATTACAGAAATAATGCTGCTCAAATCCCTACCATTTCCCCCCTTTCCCAAGTCCCGTGGAGGGGCGGGAAGGCACTCCTGTGATTGGTCCCAGAAATAATGTTGGTCAAACCCCTACCCTTTTTCCATGTCTCATGGGGGGCGGGAAAGCACGCCTGTGACTAGTCATAGAAATAATATTGGTCAAACCCCTACCCCTTTTCCAAGTCCCGTGGGGGCGGGAAGGCACCACTGTGACTGGTCACAGAAATAATGTTGCTCAAACCCGTATTCCTTGCCCATGTCCCGTGGAGGGGTGGAAAGGCACCCCGCCGACTGATAAGAGAAATAATGTTGGTCAAACCCCAAAACCTTTTCCAGATCGCAAAAATCCGTGATTTTTATGGGTTTATTTATTAAAATCTATTATCAATCATTTTCGCGAAAATTATCACTTTTACAAAAAATGTATGTTACACCAAATATGTATTTTGATGAGATCTATAACTTCTGTTTGAAGGATTTTGCAAAATTTTGCATATTGGCTTACATAAACGAAAAAACCCATGATTGGAATTGTTTTATCATGGTTTTACCATGAAAATTGCCTTGTCGCCAATTTTAACTATCATATTCGTAATGAACGGGACAAAATACATGAGTATACGAAGTTTGAAGAAAATCCGAGAATTCAGCTATTCGGAACTTTATCCCAAATTTTTAAACATTTGAAGCAAAAAAATATCCCACTGATTAAAAGAAATATTAAATAATAAATATTAAAATATACTTTCAGCTTAAATTATAATTAACATTTTTATTATACATATTTAATTTAAGCAAATCAGATAATTTTAAATCTTGTTGAACCTCAAACAGAAAAATTCGGTGAAAACCCCACCTCCAGCAGGAATCCAAATTGTGCCAAAGAAATATTTCTTCAAATAAAAAACATGGATATTGAATTTTACAACATATTTCGGTAACCTAAAGAAGTATTCAAGTGAAAAAAATTACGCCAAATGAATAAATGTTTGACTTAAATAAATTATTATTTCGTTGGAATAAATGTTGATTCTTTATGAATAATGTAATTCTAGTAATGAAATAAAATAGTTCCTTCAACTAAAGAAATTGAAATTCATCTAAACACAATATCTTGTTGATCTAAATAAATGCTTCATAGGTATTATCCATGAACTCTTTGTAAAAAATAAATAGACTTTTAATTTAATTATTATTATTTTGAATGAAATCATTACTTTTTTATTTAAATGCGTCCAAATCAATTCAAAGAATCGAATTCATTGAATCAAGAAAATATAACCAAAGAATTCATTTCTTTAGATCAACAAAAGACATGTGTCTGGTTTAAATAAAAATTACTACTGTTGAAGAATATTTTCATGATGCAAAAAATAGTAAGTATTCAAGTGCGGGCATTTATTTGATTCAAAAAATTCTTTTTTTCTTAGTGTTCACAATGGAAAACTAATATATGGAATAAGTTCTGAGACAGATTCTTCATTATAGTAAACCAAAAGGATTTCATAGAAATTTTATAGTTACTTATTCGACTGATTATTGGTGCTGAACTGATTTTGAATTAATTACTCATTGAAGCCTATGAACTACAATTTGAAAATCACCGCTTGATCTGCCTAAGTTTTTAAGTTATAATGCCGTATTTTCACTTGATTGATGAAATTTTTAATTTTTAAGACAAATCTTTCGGCAGTTATGATAATTTGTTTAAAATATTAGTTTTTCCAGATTTACCAGCTTGACCCGTCATTACTGGTATTAACGTTCAAACTGGTAAATTTACCCATCTTCCCGGAGATTAAACGAGAATA
>JAWWLR010204893.1:0-15199 GCA_035041075.1 Acraspis erinacei | reverse complement strand
TTTGGACATTCATAATCTTGGAACGTTTCGTTTTCAATGCAAACCATTCTTCTAGCATTTTAAAAAATCTTTTTAATTATTCACTTAGAAAATAATAATTTAGAATAACTAAAGACAAGCGAATTTGCCATCTTTGAAAATTTATTTAATAGGTTTTGCAATTATTATTGAAACAGCTGAACTAATACGTTCATGCCCAAATGATGAATAACTTGTCTCTCTGTTTCGTAAAGAATTGTTTTTTGACCTTCCTAATGGTACATGGTCATGATCTAAATTTAGAATGTCTTTGAGATTTTAGTTTAGAAGTAACAGAGTCTTCAGATATACATAATTTAGAACACATACGAGGCACTAAGTAGTCGAGAGACATATGGACAACTTGAACTTCAGTCTTATCAACATTCCTTACATCTGGGCTTCCGGTATTTAAAAAAATGCAGGCTGTGACTGTTATTCTATTCCTTGCGAAAGTGATTTTCAGGATATCCTTTGATGATTTCAACATCTTTTATAATTATTGCTACTTTATTAATTGCAATAATATATGCCTGATTATCCCAGTCCGATCCGTTTTTGCACATCTCGTTATTAACGAATTGTTCCAGAAGTTGTCCCCTTGAAAGGAGATTTTCTGGGTTCTTCTTTGTAGCAACATGAAATTAGTCTTTGGCTTCTGTTTAATTTTGGATTGACGCTCCTCTGTTTGCTTGAAATATTTTCTGAAGGTAAGAAGATGATCTAGTCCATCCTAGGATGGTCATTGAGGCACCATAGAATGTTGTGGCTTCAATGTTTATATTAGTTGCTGCCTGTGCGGTATCGTAGAGTTTGACTCACACGATTGCATCGCATTACTCGAGCCTCGGCAAAAATAAAAGTTATTTATGTGTGCTGAAGAATCTTATAAAATAATTCCTTTAGTTTATCTAAACATTCTGGAATCATTCGTGGAAGTATACTGCTTTCCCGAGCGGTCTTAAATGGGTCAAAACACGAAACGACCCTCTTAATGTTTGATTTCCTCATCAAATCCATATCTGGCCATCTAAAATATATATACAGCCCCAATTACAGCTATTTAATTAACCCCACTCTTCGAAGCATAAAAAACAAAGTCTCTCAAAAGATCTTGCCTATATTTTTATCAGTAATTATTTCCTGGGTTCCTATACCTCATCGGCTTAAACATGTCAACTGTCAGGGAAAAGCATTTATGCCTGTGATATGATAGACATGTATCAGACGTCACGTGTTGATCCCTCAATGTTTTCCTAATGGTTGCATAGAATAACCTCTGTTATTGATGTTCTTATTTTTACTTAATGTATGATGCGCATTCTTATCATATTGAGTAATCAGTCGCTATCCTTTCGCACTTCAAAAATTCTCCAAACGTCTCCTTGGCTCTGATATTAGCAGCTCCAAAGAATCATATAACAAGTATATTGATCAAATCATCATAAGCTCTCGTCTTCCTTTTCTTTGGTTTCTAATTTTAGTCGGTACTAGGTCTTTGCTATAGTATATAGATATGCAATTATAAGAAAATATAAAGGCAGCAGTACCTTATCTTCTTAGGACCATTTTTGGAACTAGAATCTTTGATAACTTCAATCTTTTTTCAGGGAGGTATTAAAATTCTGTTCCAAGGACTACTACTCGAAGTGCTAGGCACCGTACTAAGTATCTTCTGGCTTGAATGTCATTGAAGCCCTTCCTTGGTTTCCATCTTCTCAATTGAAGGAGTGTTCATTGCGGGTCTCATTGAACACTCTCTTTCATCTAGTTTTCAGTTTATTTTTGTTGTTGATGAAACCTAGATTGATTCCACAAGCAGCTAGGAAAGTGAAGGTTCTGTTCCTTATACAGCTTCTCTTGTAAGATTAAGTCAATTTACATTGAAAGGTTCTGCATCATCCTAGAATGTCGCATGTGTCACCACACCCTGGTAATATTCAGCCTTGACACGATATTTTGATAACAGAAATTAAATTATGAAAAAGGCCATATACGCAATAGTCTATGAGAAAAAGTTTATTTAATATTTTATAATATTGACGCTAACTACAAAGACGTCCGAAAAAATATGTGGGGATTATCGCGCCTTTGGATTCCTCAACATTATTTTTTTAATTTGATAAAAACATTATTTTTTTAGCAAACACACGCTGTTTATCATTTCATTTAAAGAAAAAAAATTTACATTGGGATAAGAACACTTTTTTTCGTCCTCGAGCGCCCTTATTTAACTTTTTTCGACCCTAGGCACAAAACAACTGTTCACAGTTTGATGCCACAGCCCTCGGAATAACTTTTTTTTCTTGCCTCAAAAAATACCCAACGTTCAATGATTCGAAAATCCGTTCGTAAAAAATCTGAATTGATTGAATTGGGCAGTATTCGAAAGAATCAATTGATTCGGGTTGACCGGCGCATTATCCCGGTCTCCCACACTTCTAAAGATACAATCAACTTGAAAAATAGTTTTAAATATAAATTTAAAAAAATTGTAAAAAGAAGTAATCAAACTCATCATGTACTTTTTAATAATAATTTATAATAATTAAAGTTATGTGTATTCGCTATCGTTGAAAATTATTCATTACTTTATATTATTATATTCGAAGTTCGTTATCTGACACATTAATGACTCGCCAGAAAATATTCATCTTGATAATTCGTAAAATATTGTTTTAATTCTATATCGTACAAAATTATGTTATAAATTAAATTATTTTTAAGCTTTCCTTTTGGAAAAAACATAGTTATGAAAGACAAATAGTTTATGAAGGGACACTGCAGCGAATACAGTAAGAGCCGGTGCAAAAATGTGGAAAATATTCATCAGTTACTGTTATCAAACTTCTTAATAAGTGGGCTTCGTTCATTGAAAAAATGAGGACTGTTGATTACATTCTGAGTTTCATTATACTGATTTACAGTAACACTTTTGGTAAATATCATAAAATACATAATTTGAAATGCATTTTTAATTGCTGTAATGTATATTTATACGCTCATGGTTATCGTTTAAACTCAAATAAATATTTTTCTCCCAAAAGAGTCCACGATTCGTCTCCATATGGTACCACTTCGCGGTTCAGGTGTTAAACATTGCCACGTCGCACGGTGGGCCAAAAAGAACTTCTAAGAATTTATTTTATAATTACTTTTTACTTAACAATAAATTTCACATTTTATTTTTGGAACATTTCAGAAGTACCTTCTTTAAATAGGTTTTCAAGTTTATCAAATCAGTTTCTATCTCTGTGTTAAAATAATCTGTAAATAATTTTTGGAAAGCGATCATGATTAAAAAAGTATTATTTTATACAAAAATTAATGAAGAAATGTTATTTTTCGGGGGTTGGAAATGTTTAGCTCATTTAGATTGACTAAATAAATTAATGAGCGATTAAATAAATTCAATAGTTACTACAAAAAATAATTTTTGACTTATATTTTTTGCAGCTGTACTTCCTCACATAGCACTTTGGAATGTTAAGCATTACGAAACTCCTGGCAATCCAGGTCGTGTTTTACCTTTAGAAACATCAGACTATCACGCCGTAGTAACAGATGAGAGTGACGATTTCGTAATTGGAGTAATAAAATCTGGAGTTTTTTGTCCATTCGCTGTTCCTAAAGGGAATCGTCCTATTCCTTCTCATCAGTCAAAATTCCCTGAGGAATATGAAAGAGTAATAGTACGGATAGAGCGAAACTCTACACAAACTTCTCGAGCATGGTTATTGCCAAGACGGAGAGAGCGATACGAGTTGGCCTGGGCAGTTATACCAATATCGACTGACAATCCTCTCAACAATAAGTTCTTTAAAGCAGTCGATCCTGAACAGATAGATTATGCCAAGATACATTCTTCAACTTTACATCATGGGAAAAATTAAAAATACTAAAGGAATTTGACATCAAATGTTTCTTTAGTTTTGGAAATCATTGTTTTCCGCCTGATCGTCCCAAATCTTCGGTTTATTGAAGTATACAATTTAAGCACTTTCAACTTGAGCTCAATTCTTCTGCTGGCAAGCAAAAGGAAAAAATCTCGTCTGGTTCTAATTCCTCATTTCTACACAATTTTTTTTGATAAATCCTCTAACTTTTTTGAACCTAAGATGACTAAATGATATCTGCAGGCACTCCAAGAACGTTAGACTAAGGTTATATTATGTAACATACTGTACTGTACCCTTGAATCTAGTCCTCTTTCATAACGCTGGTTCCCGCCACATATGCGTTTATTGCCATATAGGGAAAATCTGAAAAATCATTTAGATCACAGAAATAATGTCCTTAATGTTTTAGTAAAAGGTTAGAAAGGATGTCACAATCACATAAAATATTTTCTGCTGTCTTCTCCCGCAAGTCACATTGCTAAGATTTGTTTAGACCTTCTTCGACATAGTTATTCCATAACCTACTTCAGCTTCAGAACTAAAAAAGTTTTGAGAGCTTTCTATATATATCATTCGAACTTGACAGGTTTGGCAAGTGCTTCAGAATCAATGGCTTTAATTCTTGCACCTTCCCATGGTATCAAATCACTAGCAGCCTCGAAGGCTATCAGCCTCTAAGGCTTCTTTTAAGTGTGGGCCACTGTAACGGCATGCTTCCATAGTACCAGGGCATCCCCGAATGACGGTTTTGCCTGCTTCCCAAAAACAGTTGCTGGTATTGATATGTTTACTTTGCAGTAAGGTTGTACTTTACATTTTTAGGACCTTTTTCGGACCTAGCATCATCAGCAGTCTTAGCCTTGTTTAAGGAATTAATTAAAGTTCCATTATAAGCCATACTACTTGAGGTTATCCATCTTCTTGAGAGAAGAAGTGTTCCTAGTGGGTGACACTGAAGACTCTCTCTTATCTGCTTGAACGTTTTTGCTTGTTTTTTGGATTCCTTTTGTTTCCACTACCAGCTGGGGAACAAGAATCTGTGTGTCCACAAAGAGCCCTGTTTTTGAGGAAAACTTTTTCGATAAAATATAAACTGGAAGAAATAAAATTGTGTAACAAAATTGCACAAGAATTCTTGAAAACAAGTTTTTTTCAAGTCTATGTGCAATTTTGTTATAAAATTTAACTGGTTTTTAGTTCGAGTTTTCTAATAAAATTTACATTCAAACATTCAGTAGGTAGAGGCATTAAGTGTCAGACCCTTCTGTCTTTTTCAAAAGTTCAGTTCTTGATAAAATCTAACTAAATTAATAACTAAAAATCTAAATAAATTTTCAAATAATACCTAATTGTGTTTGATATAAGTACTTAACTGAGATATTCTTGCCAAAATTGTATTATTGATGCCTCAGAATGAACTTTTATTTATCTGTCTATTTCGTAAACAGTTGTTTTTGTCGTTCTTAATTGTACCTAATCATGCTCTAAATTCAAAGTATTTTCACGATTTTAGTACGGAAGTAACACATTTATCAAAGACAAATAATTTAGAAGGACAGACGAGACAGCGAGCAGTTTAGAGACACTTGCACAACTAGAACTACAGTCTTATCAACATTTTTTAGATTTGGGCTTCATGTATTTTAGGAAAATGCTGGCTGCGACTATTATTATGTGCTTCTCCATAGTGATTTTTACCCACTCGTTTGGTAAATACAACAAATTCCATCGTTTTTGCTGCTTGATTAATTTCAGTAATATTTACTGATATGCTTTTCGAGATCGATCCAATTAAATTAAACATTTTTTTCTTAAATTAAAGTGATCTCTAAATCTTCAAATTAGTGATATTTGGGCCAGTACAGCTTAATTAAAATAAAAATATGATGACAAAAATATTTAGAGTTTGTCTATTTTTTAACGAACCGGTTCATTTTTTTTAGGAAATCTACTAAGATTCGCAATGATCTGATTTTTTGATACAATAATTTGTGAATGCAGAATAGTTATTCTTTGCTTAAAAATATTGTTGAACAAAATTCCTTTTTCGGCTATTTTTTGATTTAGTGACTCAATTTTTGTTAAAATAATTCATAGATCTTTTCAATTTGACAACGATACCAGCAAAAAGTCATAGAAAATACATTTGTTGTTTTAGTATCTAATCTCTGAATTTAAATATGCTAAACATTGCCAGCCGAATAAAATAAATTTTTGCTATTAATTTTTTTATAACGCAATAAGCTAGTTTTTTAATTATAGTCAGCCACTAAAAAATATTTTTAGATTGTTTAAGTATAGATAGCAGTCCGTGTTTGATAAATCTGAAAATCTGCAAAAAATTGTACATGTAGAAAGTTCAAAAAAGATGTCAATTTTTTTCAAACAAAAAATTCATTTAACTTTTTTTAAATCCATAACCATGAAATTTTTTGTATTGAAAGAATATTTTATTCAAAGAATTTAATATCAAATCGAATGTGTCGGATAAAAATTGATTATAATCTCTAAGTAATCTCTGATAATTTATACCAGTCATATATTTTAGAGTAGTTAATTATTGTGTATCATGAAAAAATCTTTTGCTTATTGGTTTGTTGTCAACATTATTAAAATATTTTTTTCTTTTTTTGACCCAATGGAAAATATTTTTAGTGGTTCACTACGTCTATTTACGAATAGATTTTACAAACTAGGAAACCCTAAATGATATGTTATCACTCGAAGTTAGAACAAAAAGGTTTGACCTTTTACGTTAAATAATAAATTTTCCTTTATTTGGAGTAAGATGTCGCAAAATTACAGAAATTACATCTGTGAAAAAATTTTTTAAAAAAAGCCTTTCGCTCCACTGTGAATCAAACCCAGGTCATCTTCCGATTGCCGGTCGGGCGCTCTACCTACTCAGCTACTGTAGATATGGAAACAAGGATCTTTTTTTACAAACATTCCACATAGTCATGAATATAAGATATAGTAAATATGTATTATGATCGGTAGAATGGTTTCGATTCCCAGCGATGTAGAGGCCAGGGATATTTTTTCAAAGATAAAATATAATTTAAAATTTTAGAAAAACATAAAATTCAGAATTTCAGAAGTATCTTAGATTGATAGTGTAGATATGTGCTTCCACGTAATGTGATAAGTATCTCATCTGATTGTTCATTTATCATCCTGATAATAATAAATATTTTATATAAACAAAAATAGTAATAAATATTAATAATAATACTAACAAATAATAAATAGATAAATTACTACAATCAATTATCTCTGACAAACAATTTATTTTTGCAGCATTCGCTTGGGATATAGATCGCGGGCCCGAAACCTTACTGCCTCACATTACAATTTGGAATGTTAAACATTACGAAACTCCTGGGAATCCAGGTCGTGTTTTACCATTAAAAACAGAAGTCTATCACGATGTAGTAACAGATGAGAGTGACGATTTTGTCATTGGAGTAATCCAATCTAATGTTTTCTGTCCATTCGTGGTTCCTAAAGAGAATCGACGAATTTCCAAAAAACAGCTAAGTAACCCTGAAAAATATAAAAGAGTTATAGTACGGATAGAGCTTAACAAGAGAAGGCTAGAGATAGAGACTAGCGAGATTGAATTCTACCCAGTATCGAGATTGCGAGGGCGGAAACATCGTTACGAGACTGCATTCGTGATTGTACCAATATCGGCTAACAATAATTTGAACAATAAGTTCTTCAAACCAGTTGATCGACACCTGATGGATCGTGCCATGATATACAATGCCCCATCCATTACATAAGCAAATAAATATCTGCTTATTTAAAATTATAAAAAATTGAAATAAAGCATACAAGAAAAAGTTTGATCCAAAATATTATTTTTGTTTTCGAAATAATTTTCTCCCATCTTATTTTTCAACTGCTCAATTTATGAAAGTTAAAATTAAAAAAATTTGCTCTGCCTCTTTTTCTATTTTCCTTTTTCGACAGCCTTTAATCTCCTGATTGAATTCTTATAGCTGGACAACACAAATGATTTTTTTCCAAGCTTCAATTAATTTAACAACCTCGGATCTCAGCAGATTGGTTATTAATGGACATCGCCCCCAGAGTTCAGATAACTTCTCCATTTGAGTTAGTAAGACTAAAACTAGATTACCTTAACTTTTGTTCTTGATCTCAACTTTTCCATTTAAAAAATTCATTACACTGATCACAGCCAGTTGGATCCTTTGTTCTTTTATTTTGATATTTAACAAATGCTCTCGTAGTTTTTCCTGGAAATTCAGTTTTCTGGGTTCTCCTATTAGGAACCTTAAACTAATCTTTGTCCTTGGTTAATTCCTGCATTTCCGCATCTCTATTTGCTTGCAATATTTTTCGACGATAAGGAAATGGTAGAATACACCCAGGATGATTATTGAGGCACTTACAACTGTTGGTAAAAGACCTAACGAATCGTATAGATGAGTATCCTGTATTGACTGTATGCTACTGCTCTTGGATGATTGCATATCCATTTGTGCAGGTTGCGCTCGCGTTTTCTTGAAAAAACCCTATCTAGGCTTTCAAATTTTTCGCTTTCTAAAGATTTGAGCTAATTTGAGAAAGTTGCCCATATAGCAGTTGTTTATCAGGCCTTATCCTCTCAAAGAAGAGAATATACTCTCATATAGATTTAATCGTTCCAAGAATTTTCCTAGCAAGAAACAGTGATGCATAAGTGCCATATGTCACTGTCTTTAGCCTCACATATGAAATTAGACAAATTCATTAATTGTCTGTAACATGAAAGAAGCTACTCTAATTTTATTGACGGATTTAGCCTCAAAGTAGGATTCTCTACCCAGCTATGGTATGAAGTTGCTTTATCCTCCTTGCATATCACATGGGTATAATCCATACTTATGTATGCTCTAAGAATGTTTCAAAATAGTTCCTGTAGTACATACAAACATTTTGGAATCATCGCTGTGAATGTACCGCTTTCCCTGGCGACTTTGAATGGGTCAGCACACTGAACGACTATCCTAATTTTTGATTGCATTATTATCCAAGTGTCCATTCTCCAGTCATTCCCACTGTTCGAAAGTACAAAAGTACACCTTAAGATGGATTCCAGGCTTTCGATAGCCGCTTCTGTCAAGCTCCCTGTTGGAAAATTCTATATCCAAATTTGATATGTACGGTTTTACTTTATGGCTCTCTGGAGTTTCGCAGTATCAGATACATTTTAAAGGCACCGAAAATGCCTTCTACACGAAGTTTTTCAAGCTGACTGTATTTTGTTAGTTATACATTTAGTTATAAATTTAGTTATACATCTATATTAATTAAGTCCCAATATCCAGTTTTTCTGGATCTATTAAATAGTTATCTCGTTTATCTGTTTAAAGCTTGAAGGCTACAATTCCTGATGCAAGCAAGGGTGCCAGATCTCTCGAAAGATCTCTCCTAAATTTGAATCAGTAAGCCTTTCCTGGTTCAGACATATCAGCTTTAAGTAAAAAGCAGGTATGTCTGTGATTGGATAGAGATGTATCATGCGTCACATGATAGTGGTGAATCCAGTCAATCGAATAACAGGTATATTGGGAAAATCCCTATGAGCTGACTTCTTTCTTTTATTTGGTGTTTAATTTCAGATGCTAATAGGTATTTGGTAAGGAAGTTAGGTAAGCATATATAAGGAAAAAAAGTGGGTGATTAAGAACATTAAGGTGGTCCAGTCCACCAGAGGGAATCGATTTCCAACCGTCCCCGGGCACATTATGCCATATAGTGTCAGGCAAGACAGTCTGTGTTTGCATCACACGAGCAACCTTATTCTTGAGTATAACTAGTGGCACTCATATGTCATCCGAGGGAAGTATGATCTTCAGATAAACAACCGCACCTATAGCGTTTTCCGACGCATCTCCAAAGCTGTGAAGTTCACAGCCTGGCACGTTCGAAGAATATACCCACCAACTAGTGATACTGAGCGATGAGAGTTCAGGAAGCTCATTCCTGTACTTCCTCTAGACAACAATCTCATCCGTATGCAGGGGCTGATCCCAATATATTTTAAGTTCTTAAAAGCTCTGCATGAAAATGTTGTTTCTGGCGGAGAATCGGGCAATCCATACAAGCGGATCAAAGATACTCTTCATTAAGATTACCCTGAAACTTAAAACAATCCCAAACAGGTTGCCATAGAATTCCGAGAGCCCTGTGGATTGGCTCTTCAGTGAATTCATAAGAAGATACCTTTTCTCTACAATCTTCCGGGACTCCTTGCAGAATATGTTCACAGTTCGAGAATCATTTCTTGAAAATCAAAAAGCACGCCTTGAGAGGCAAGTTCCCTTGTCGACGTTTCTCTTTGGTTGTAGCTATGACGTAGGCTCCAGAGAGGACATAATCCATATAAATTTCCTTCCTTCTAATCTCCGTAGTTAAATGAAAGTTGAGCCCTTCACCCCCTGTTAGCTGATGTAATGTACGGATTTCAACTTAAGGCGACAAGGCGAAACCGGAAGTTACGGTCTTTAGACAGTATTTATGTTGCTCTTTGTCAAGATGTGACCTCCAAAGTACGTTGTGGTAGATGCGATCTTCAGGATTGATCCAAACGTGTCCAAACAATCTGCTCAATGTCCGCTCCAAAGACGATTGGGTAGCATTTTCTAACGAACCATGATGTCTGAAAGTTCCACTTTGAGTTGGGGCCGCAACTTGTCTAGCACAGTTAGAGGAATACCCGAATCAGTTTTGTGTGGAAACTCTTATTACCGGATTTGAAAAAATTCATTTTACATCTGCTTATGCGCTTACTCGTAAAAATAAAGAAAGCCCAGGAAGTTTCAAAGTAAGTATTATTAGTATCAAGTTGCTCATTGTCAGTTTCTATCCCAAAACATTTCCCTAGGTATGCTCATCCGTTAAGCTTGCCTCCATGTAATGCAGCGTTTTAATTACTGGATGAGCCATTTCGTCCTTCACAATGGAACAAAACATATCTCGGAAGGCTGGCCCTACAGTGAGATAACCGGAAAACTTTTGTAATTTCACTTGTGGAAACATTTTCTTAACTTCTTTTAAAGGAACGACCTTCGGATCGGAGGAGAAGCCCTTGAAAGAGGAAGAAGCAACAAGTGTGTCCAACTCGTCCTGTAAATACACCTACGCGAAAAAATGTTTTTCCTCTCCTTCAGTGAGCAACTCTTTTGCGAAGTGTGAATCCGTTGAGTAGTCCTCACGCACGATAAGAAGCTGACCATGGTTTGTACGTAACTTGGACCACTTCTTAGCAAAACCGAAGTGAAATATCCGGAAAGGTTATAAAAAAGAATTATAACAATAGATGAATACTACGATTAATAACTAAATAATTTCATAAATTAATGAAGGCAATTAATAATTTTCGTCTTATTATTTTTTTGCAGAATTCTTTCAGATTACGTTAACAGGAATACTTCCTCACATTAAAATTTGGAACCTTGAACATTATCAAACATCTTGGAAACGAAGGTCGTGTTCTAAGTCCACCGAAAAGATATTATCAAGATGTGGTAGCAGATGAGAATGATGAGTTCGTGCTTGGAGTAATATAATCTGATATCTTTTGCCTATCAGCGGTTCCTAAATCGAGATCGTCAAAACATATTATTATCCGAGTGCGTAGAATTCAATCTTATGGAGATGCTAAGACAATCTTTTTTTTCTGTTATCTGGGCAATTAAATTTCTCGCTTTCTCTAGACTTTTCGTGCCGATTAGAAGGTCGTGCATGTAGAATTTTTTTCGCACGGGTTGTGTTCACAACTGATTTTTTTGCTACTATTAAAAAATGAGGATATAATCTCTCGAGATAATTATTTGTTAAAAAAAAAAAAACTTTATTAAAAATATCGTTTTTACGATTTAAGGCTGTGAAGCGTTACTTTAAAAATGACAAAGATTTCTGTAGCAGAGAATGTTTCTCTTGTAATAATTTGTTTCTATAAGAAAATTATTTGTTTGGACATCTGATTTTTGAAACAAATAGCTTAAGGTAAAAGTCCCCTTAATCTTAACGTTAATTTCCTTTCTTTCTTGCAAAATCGGGTGTGTCTCCTTTTAGAATACTAACCTTATAATTATTTTGTAACAAATAGAATTGAAAACTCTTTAAAATTCTTCTTCAGAAAAGACGATTTTTTAGAACATAATTTCTTTATTTCTGTTCGATGACTCACAAGGAATTTGTTATTCTTCCATTGCCTAAAAATGTGTTTTAATCTCTCTAAATTCAACATAATAATGTCTCCAATTTGAATTTTTCTTAAAATTACATTGCGGAAGTGATAGATTTACAAATGAAAAATAATGTAGAAGGACAAATGATATAGTGACACGTACTAAATACACTCAAATAATTTGAAGAACACTCATTAGTAACATTCTTTTCGGAATTCTGAATAAGTGAGCTTGATTTATTTCAAAAAATGGGGGCTAAGATTTCTATTGTGGGTTACGCCCTTGTGATTTACATCACCCCAGTTATTTATTAGCAAAAAAGGTTTTGCGGACAAAACAATTTACACTCTACACTACTTATTCCGTATAGATTTTTCTTTTATGTTAGACATATTTTATTTTTAAAAAGATTTTTTTTTAATTTTTAAAAATGGGATTCACCTTTTAATCAGCGACAAAGTTGCATTTAATTTTGTTCAACATATCGGAAGTAAAATTTAAAAGAAATATTCAATTGTTTAAATCCGGAGTTTCTGATTGCATTCTTCGATTATTGAAAATATTTACTAATTCATTGATACAAAAACTTACATTAAACTTTGGCACGTTAAACATTACCAAACTGCTGAAAATCCAGAACGTGATTTACTTTTAGACAGATGAGGCTATCACGACGTAGTAACCCAGGAGAAACTATGATTTCGTCATAGAAGTAATCGAATCTGATGTGCTTTTGTATATTAATATTTCTAAAAAAATTCTCGCATTTCAAAAAAGCCACTGAAAAATCCTAAGAAATATGAAAAACTAATAATTATACGGATAGAAGTCTGCTGTCGGTTGTCGATAGCAGTTGTTGCTAAAGGCTTCTGCATGAATCATTTAGAAGAAACTCAGTACTTCGCGGATTGGTTCATTAATGTTATAGAAGACGAACAAATCGATCAAATGTCATTTATGGAAAGTCATTTCTATTTATGTGACATTTCCCAACCAATTATAGTATTTCCGATAATCTCTCAAACATTTAGATCAATATTGAATACCATCCAAGTAAATAATAGTCAACTCCTGTGTTTTGAACGTAGGACTCTGTACTACCAATCTTTTAAGGGTGTTTAATAGTTCCTCGAAAGTAGCAGGTACGCATTTTTTAAACTTGGCAGGTTTGGAAAGGTCTTCAAAAACAATGGATTTTTGTACCTTTCCATGGCATCAAAAAGCCAGCATCCTTAATAACCTATGCTCTAGATATATCAACTAAGCAAATAACTTTAAGTAACCTGTTTTCATATTTGTATTTTTTTTACTTTAGAATAACGTGACGAAGTTTTACTTCAGTGATGTCAGTCTCGAGGGTTACATCAATAGTCATTGCCTGTTCTAAGTCTAGGTTCTATTGCGGATGTCTCTGTAACTGTTAACAACTGTAGCTTATCTTCTCCGAGTCTTTTTTGGATTTAGCATTCTCGGTAGAGTTAGCCTTGTTTAAGGGATTAATTAAACTCCCATTCAGAGCTATACTTCTTAAGTGGCTAGAATTTGCGCAGGGCCCCTGTTGGTTTAAAGGTGATTTAATCTTTTTATTGAATTTCATATTTTAGATGGAAGAAGTATTCACGATGGCTATCCTTGGAGACTTCCCGCCATCTGCTTTTAGTTTTAAGGTGAGGATTCATGATGTTTACCTGAGTAGCTAGAGAACTAAAAGATATGCCCCCATAGAGCACCACTTTTAGATTTAAGGCAATTTTCACTTGGAGCTTGCCCGGTATTCCAAGACACCATATGTGTCAGCACACCCTGGTAACTATCAGTTCTCGTGACGGTGGTCTCATGGGCTTCTATGGTAGTTCTTAAATTTCCTGACCTTAATGAGGCCTCTAATCACCTTATCCTTGGGCAGAGAAATTTAATTTTCCAGCTCAGAAGTGGTCAAGTTTGCGGCTCCCATAGAAGAGAATCATCAAAACAACTCTTTATCTCATCGCTAAACTTGACTTCCCAATGAATGCATGGTGAGGGTCATAACTTTTACATGGATGGTAGCACTAAATAACGCTCACCATTGATTAAGTTTAAAGCTTGACTAAATAAGATTAAATATATCTTTCACAACTTTAAATTTGTTCTAAAAATGGTTGCCGATGAGCTGATGTTTGACATGACGACTAACTTAATATGCTTCTCAACCATTTTTTGTGAATGATGAACTTGAAAGAATACTTCTGATAATACAATCAGTTATACTTATACTCCATGGTTCATCATTCTCCTAGTATTAGTTTTTGTCTCTGTTTTCATCATGCAAATTTAAGCAATAATTTATAATAATTAAAGATAAGTGTATTCGCCAGAGTTGAAAATTATTCATCACTTTATCTCATTATATTCGAAGCATACCATCTGACACATTTATGACTCACAAGAAATTATTTATCTTGCTAATACGTAAGACTTCGTTTCAATTCTAAATTGTACACAATTCTGTTATAAATAAAAATTTTATACAACTTCAGTTTGAAGAAAATATAATTATGAAAGACAAATAATCGAGGAGGGAAAAATATACAGCGAAAAATGTAAGAGACGGTGTAAAAACGTGGTAAATATTTATCAGTTATACTTATCATAATTCTTGATAAGTAGGTTTCGTTCTTTACAAAAAAAAATGAGGATTGTGAATTATATTCTGAGTTGCATTATACTGATGTACAGTAAAATTTTTGGTAAATATCATAAAAAACATAATTTTAAGTGCATTTTTAATTGCTGCAATGTATACCAAAAAATTTTTTAAGAACAAATCTACTTCTAGTCTACATTATTTATTCTATCTATGCGTTTCTTTAAATTAAAGATTTTATTTTATTTCAAAGAAGTGTTTTGTTTTGGTTTGACAAAAATGTGATTTACTTTTCACTTAAAACAGATTTGACATTTTATTTTCTCACAATTTAAGAAGTACCATTTTTTAAAAAGATGCTTAGATTTATTAAACCAGGTCTTATCTCTGTGTTAAAAACAATCTGAAAATAATTTACAGTGAGCAAAAATAGTTTCAAAGTAGTGTTT
>JAWWLR010204892.1:0-25512 GCA_035041075.1 Acraspis erinacei | reverse complement strand
ACGATATAGTAGTTTCTCTACTTATCGGCAATGTAACAGACAGAGACCTCTGTCATATTCCATCGTTAAAACACTGGTATTAGGCCAGTAAAAATATTCTTTCTTTTCTATAAAAAAATATTCTTTCTTTCTAGTTCTACCAAATTATCGAATTTTCAACTAACATTTTTTATTTTCAACAACCAAACAATGATTTTTCAAGGAAAGTGTTCAAAATTTAACGAGAATGTTGAATTTTCAACAACAACTTGGATTTAGCTGGCGATTCCATCAAACTATGCAAGAGAAGAAAAATATAGAAAAAAATTGTGGTCCCATGAAAGATCTACAGGTTCGCTATAAATCACTTTTTGATTTGACTTGTAGTTTTCTTTGTATTCGTAAAAAATACATTAAAAATATATAAATAAATTGGAAAGTCTTTCACCGAAGAAGAGCTACAAATTTGTTATAAATCATTTTTTAATAAGATGCAGAATTGTTACTATACAAATACTATACATTACAAATAAACAAATTAAAGTTTTCGACAAAAACACTCAACGTACAGAAAACGTTTAGTAACAAAATGGTTTTTAGGGTGAATCTGAAAATTGCAAAAAGTACATTAAAAATATTATTCTGTGTAAAAAAGTATTGCATTGAAACCCCTTTTTCCTCTACATACACACTTCTATTCACAAAAGAAATATCGCTTATTATTTTTAAAATATTTAATCCTGGCATTTATTTATTAGACTAAGGTTTAATTAATTAAAATTTTATATAATTTAAATTTTTTTCTTGTAATTGTTTTTTACGAATTTTTTCTTATTGTGATTTGATAATGATAAAAATAAAAAGAGGAAAAAGAAGAGAGAAGGAAAGGGATTTGGTTGGTTCCCTTCTTATTTTTCTTTCCTCTCTTTTATTTTTGTACGGAAAGGAAGAGAAATTACCAGGAATTTAAGGAAATTTTTTAATGAACTGTTCAGCCAGTGTTCAGGCGCTCGGTCAACTAAATCGGAAAAAATATCGCTTCAATCCATTGGTTTTGGGTTTTTTAAAATTTCGCGCATCCCTACTTGTTACTCATCAACCCTCTTACAAATAATTTTACCAATTTATATTAATTGATTTGTTCAAAGCGTCTATCTTCTTATTACAAAAATAAGCTTTAGTCTATCTTTCGCTGCGGATAAAAATTGGGCTAACTTCATTTAGCTAATTTTTCAGGAGGAACAAATAACTTATTATTTTTCTGAACATCTCCTAGGAATGCATAGCTCCAGTATTTTGTATTAAATTTTGTAATGTGAATTAGGCTTCGATAATTTTCAAAACAAGAGATGTTTACAGATTTTTATTTCTTTTAACAGTTATACGTGCTTACTAAATTTCATATACAAAATTAAATTAGCCTACTTCTTATCCGTAGCAGAAAGATAGACTGAGGCTTATTTGTAAGAAGATGACAGACGCTTTCTTAAAGGTAACGAAACAATAGCCATCGATTTTATCTGCAACAAACTTAACACAAGCATTTTTCATTGAGTGATAAGAGGCCTATAAATACAAGATCTGACAAAGGCATTCTTAAAAAAAGAATTAAACCCGAATTTCAAAGATTTTGTTTGAATTATTAATTATGATTGTTTAGTTCAAACTCGGATGTTCATCTGTCTCTTATCAGTCACTTGATTTTAGATCGCATTGCGTCAAAACATCTTATGTATATATTTGCTTGCAATTAGTCCAATTAAAATTAAGCAAATAAAAAGTTGTACATCCGCGCGAGAAATTTGGACCAAGTTGAAGAACATCTATTAATATAAGGGCCCAGCGCGGAAATTTGCGCTCTTAAATCACTTGATATCCTTGAAAATTCGAGATGGTGACGACTCACAAGAACATTGTAAGGATTTTTTCGATACGGTAGATTAGTTGGCAGAATTAGAAGTAGAAATAATTAAGGATTTATTGGCTGTCTTGCTTCTGTGCAGCTTGTCGGGAAACTTTGAGAAATTTTTCGGTGCGCGATGTCGTCACGTGACGAATTTCCGTCTCTGGAAACTCTGCGAATCCAAATTTCGGAAGAATTCGATGCTCGAAAAGAAACAAGTTGAAATCCAGTAGAGAATGTGATGGCTGTGGAAAAAATTTGAAACCAAAACAAACAAAACCAGCAAAGTAAAGTATATAAAGATGAAAATGCGAAAGGGGATTCGAAAATGATGTGTTTTAAGTGCACTGAGATTATGATGCTTGGTGTTTTGACAGTTGGAGCACATACCACATGTGCAAGGATGACAATAAGTTCGCGGAAATCGAATAAAAGTATAATCGAGGAAAGTTAGTTCTCGCTAGTAGCAGTGCATCTACTGGAATATTGGGAAAAGACACTGTGCAAACCGTGAAGAAAGTGGATGGTGAGATAAAAGTGATAACTTTGAGTTATACTTTGTACATTCCAGACCTGCACAGAAATCCCGTTTCTATCGGGAAAATTACTGATAAGGGAGTCAATTTCCTGTTCAGTAAAACCAAGGCTTAGGTTATTTATCGCGGCGGGGACGCATTACTTAGTGCCAAACGTGAAAACGATTGGTATTTTCTCCGAGATTTAACTGGTCGCAAACGCAAGAATATTTTTGAAGTAGATGTCGCAGAGAAGATTCCGAAGAAAAAATCTCTAGAATAGAAAACTGGCACATTCGGATGGGACACCTGAATTTTCAATCTCTTCGCCAGGCCATAAGGACGGGCTCTATTACAGCAATAGTCGTCAAGGGTATCAATGAAGATTTGATATGCAGTGTTTGACTCCAGGGGAAGATGTGTCGCGCTCCATTTCCTAAGGCATCCAAAAAAGTGACAGAAGAGGGAGAACTCATTCGCTATGACGTTTGCGGTCCGATGCGTGTTGCTTCACATGCAAAGAAGCGTTATTTTCTCAATTTTATCCACAATGTATCCCGGTAATGTGAGGTAAAATTTATCAGCCACAAGAATCAGGTAATGAATGAATTTGACATTTTCAGAGCTTTGGTAAACACGCCGAAGGGAGGCAAGGTAAAATGTTTGCAGTCTGATAATGGAAAGGCGTATGATAATAAAAGTTTAAACGAATTACTCCAAAAGCACGGAATATCACGACGGTTGAGTGTAGCTTACAATCCAGAGCAAAACGGCGTTGCTGAGAGGCGAAATATAACGTTGATGGAAATGGCAAGGTACTTACTAATACAATCAAGATTGCCACCAACTGGGCGGGAACTGTCAATACAGCAAATTTTATTCGTAATAGATCACCAACCAGTAAGCTAAATGGAAGAATTCCATACGAAGTTTAATTTGGAAAACCTTTAAATGTGGCCGATTTAGAACGCTTTGGGAGTGAAGTGTACGTCCTTAATAGATCTTCAGGTAAAGGAAAAAACCAGTCAAAATCAAGTCGTTTTGTATTACGAAATAAATATGTTACGAACGGTATCCTGGAAAAGAGAAAATTCAGGGTCATAGCAAAAGACTACTCTCAACAGGATGGTAATGATTTCCATTTATACCTATGCACCAATTGCAAGATTGAGCTTTATACGATCGACAATTGATTTTCCAGTGAAAACCGGTATGCATACTCGACAGTACGATATAGCAACTGCATATCTCAACGGCGAATTGGATGAGCAATTATTCATGGAGGTACCAAATTGGATGGCGAATGTTCTGAAATAAAAAACCAACGAAAAACAGAACTAGGATCAATTTTTCAACAAAGCCCAGACCATGATGAACGAATTGGCTCAAGGCAAAAAAGTCTCTTTTATGAGAAAGGCCTTGTACGGTTTGAAGCAGGCTGGTCGCGCTTGGTGCAGACGATTTGACTAGGAATTGCGGACTTTAGGTGCGAATCCAATGCAAGCGGATCCTTGTGTTTATTTGAGATATGGGAAGGAAGATTTGGTGATTATCGTCATTTATGTCGACGACATTCTGGTGATCTCTAAAGATCTGATAGAAATCTCACGATTCGGACGTGAATTATCGGATCTTTTCGAAATAAAGGGCATTGAATATCTCAAACCTTGTTTGGGAATGGACTTTCTTAGAAGCGACGAGGGAATTTTTATCAATCAAAAGACGTACACAACAGATATTCTTAAACGATTCGTGATGGAAGAGTGCATCCCTGTATCAACCCCTTTAATTGTTGGTACGAATCTCGTCAGGGGTGACTCTCGGTTCGTGTCAGAAGATGAGTCCCTTATCGGGAGTTAATCAGATTTTTGCTGTACCTGTCAATGGCAACATGCCCGGACTTCGCTCACACAGCCAGTATGTTGAATCAATTCAATAACTGTTTCAACAAGACACACTGGAATGCAGCGAAGATACTTCCGATGCAGCGATACTTAAAAGGCACGGAATGATTACGGGATCTTCTACAGACGTGATGACAGTTCTCTGGTAGGCTATGTGGACGCAAACTGGGGAGATTCTATTGACGATAGGCGCTCCTTTACAGGTAACGCTTTCTCTACGAGCGGTTAAGTAGTTGCTTATGTTTCAAGGAAGCAATGTGGGTGGCCTTGTCAACAAAAGAGATGGAATATACGGCGATGAGCGAAGCGGCCCAGGCAGCCATTCATCTCAAACGTTTTCTATTGGAGCTTGGAGAGTCTGATAACAAGTCAATTAAGTTATTAGTTGATAAATACAGTGCACAGAGGTTTGCTACCAATCCAGTATGCCATTCATGAACCAAACATATCGACATGCGTCATTATTTTGTGCGTGAGTTTATGGAGTCAGGTGAGATAGTTTTGGAACACGTGGCATCTGAAAACATGTCTGCTGACGTCTTAACCAAGGCCTTAACGAAACCGAAACACGAACAGTGTGTTCGCTTCCTAGGACTATCGAAGATAACAATTTGAAATCTAGAGATTGTCTCAAGCGGAACTTTTGGAATTATTAATTATAATGGTTTGGCCAAACTCGGATGTTCATCTGTCTCTTAGCAGTGAGTTCATTTTAGATCGCGTTACTAATCTTTGCTAAAAGATTTAAAAGTAATCCCAAAAAATGTCATGCAATATAAATTCAACATTAATTCCTTTTACACTTATTTATTTATTAAACTTTAAATCCTTTAAATATTAAAGCAAAAAAATAATAGAAAAAAGAATCTCTGCGAACTAATGTCATGCTGCAAACACTACGTTGTCGGTTACTATTAATTATTCAGCATCCTTTTTAGTTAAACTAGCAACTTTGAGTTTTTCGATTTGAGTGGGAAATAGATTTTCAAACAAACTAAAAGATTGTCTAATAATTTATTTTTTAGATTAATTTGTATTTATAATTATAAAAATTTAATTTTCCTATGTTCCTTGAGAAAATTCAAAAAGAGTTTTAAACGCTTCAGGTATGTCGAAAACATATAGAGCAAGTTTCGAACGAGTCTTTTCAATTATTATAAAATCTTTAAAAATGTTCTGCCGAAATTAATTTTTTGAATTAAAAAATCACTTTCAATTTTCTTATAAATCTTAAAAACCCTACATTTTGTTTTCAAATTTTTAATTATTTTTAATTTTTTTGCAAAACTTGTATACATGTTTTAAAATGATGAGAAATTTTTAATTTTTCTTCAAATTTTTGGAAAATATTTCACAAGTAAAAAAATTACCTTTAAATTTTTCCAATTTTTTTTCACAAATTGTAAAAACTTTTAGATTCTTTTCAATATTTGGTTACAATTAATGTTACTAATGTTATCTTAAAATTCTTCAACATTTCTCAAATGCTTTTAAATTTTTCATTCGAAATGTTCAAGAAGGTACATTTTTTCCATTTTTCGAAATCATTCTGAATTTTGAATTTAATTTTGCATGAAAACTAAAAAAGCTTTCAGGTACAAAAATGAATTTTGAACACAAAACAAAACAATTTTTAACAAAATAGTACAATTTTTAACGAAACTGATGAATTTTTAACTATAATCATGAATCTTCAACAAAAACCATGAATTTTAGGAAATAGAGTTACAAAATTAAATCAAGAAGGTGAATTTTTAATTCAACTAAACGGCTTTTTTTCACGAAAAGCGAAATTTGAAATAAAATTATTATTACCGTGACCATTCACTGGGGTGCCCCCCACGAGACGTTTACAAGGATTTCACCAAACTTATTTCTGTTACCAGTCAGAGGAGTTCCGTCTCGCTTCCACGACACGTGGGAAAGTGGTAGGGGTTTCACCAACATTATTTCTCTGACCGGGCACATAGTAGATCGTCACCAACCAGGGATGCCCCTACGAAACGTTGGGCAGGGGTAGGGGTTCAACCAACATGATTGACTCACTGGGGAGCCCCTCATGAGAAGTTGAAAAGGGTTTGACCAACCTTATTTATGTGACCAGTCACAGGGGTGCTCTCCCGCCCCCCCCCACGGCACGTGATAAAGTGGTAGGGGTTTCACCAAAATAATTTCTGTGACCAGTCACAGGGGTGCCCTCCCCCACACAAGGTGTTGGAAAGGGAAAGGCGTTTGATTCACAAATCCACGATAAAGTTATATATATAAATAGATTATTCCTTTCAAAGCGTCAAAAGAAAAAATTAACAAAATAACTTTTGAATTACAAGGCCATGTTCCAAACTGCGTTACAGTCCCTTTCGTGTGCTTTAATAAAGCTTTTTCACGGGTACCCATATTGTTTACACTACGCAAAGAAAAAACGTATTTTCATGTCCATGTCCGTAATGTGTTAAATTTTGTCTTTTTCTACTTTTCTGGCGTGTTTCGTTCAGTTTGCGTGTTCTGCGCACTGTCTTTAGTATCCATTTTGAATAATTTCACCAAACGAAGCCGGAAACAAAAAAATAAGGACCAACTGATGATTTCTCAGTTTTCATTTTCTATTAAGCGCAATTTTCAATAAGCATGGGTGTTTTTGTTTACTAAATTTATCGCTTCCATATCCTTGAACTTATCTACTACTAATCAAGTCTGCAAAAGTAGTTTTAGTAGACTAGAAACACGTTTTAACATTTAGGCCTACCCATTTTTCGTGGAAACTTCACGAACTGTATCATAAAAAGCGAAACCCCAAGCAAAGGTTCGCTTTTTTTAAGAAACAGTTTCATTTGTTAAGCTTATAGATTTCGGACTTGACTTTCTTCTCTATTTCACAACTGAGACATTAACGACATTAACCTCATTTTACTTTAAGTACACATTATTAGAGTTTCCTAAAAAAAAGTAAAGTATGTGACTTTAGATATGTTTTGACAAGGTACTTCCTATTTTTCAGGAGGTTTTTTTTCATTGCCGAAAGCACGTTCTATTTTTATGATAACTGAAGGTTAGCTTCTATGTAGAAATAGATTTCGACAAGAAAACAATGACTTTTGAAAAATTAAGAGTGGAAGATGAACCATGTACATAACCGAAAACCGGCGCATTATATACTGTGTGCTTGAGCATATTCATAAGTTACATTCTGGTTAAACCCCTAATTATTGAGATGTTTCTGTATTCTGACCAAATGAGGATTCTTTATCCTCTGGTCGCGACCGGGATCGTCATTCTTAATTCTGCTGGTAAATATATTTTTGAATGAATTGCCAAAACAATATTATAGCTTTATTATCAAATTTAAATTCATCCGTTTTTATTTCTTTTTGCAGAGTTCAGTTTACAGATGAACCCAGATCAAAATTATAAGCTAAAGTCATCACTCCTCGATCACTCATATTCAACTTCTGATGGAAAGTCTTCTGGTGTAAAACCCCATAACGCAAATACTAACGTACAAGTATTTGTAAGTTCTACCACACACGGACCTCCTTACGATATTCCTGCTCTTGCTCAAGTTTTTATGATTTACCCACCTCTTATAGTCGAAAGCCATAATCCAACTCATTCTCATGCCGGGATATATTCTGAAGCCATACCACCTCTTACAGATCAAGATACTAGGGCTTCGCCTAAAGGTTTAAGACATGTGCAAGGGAAATTGCAGCCCGGCTATTTTCGACTGAAGGAAGACAAGACAGGATACGAACCCTGGAGACCATACGGAAAGACGAAGTTATTAATGTCAATTCCCGATATGTGCATTCTTGGAGTATTAATCTATGAAAACTTAAAATATACATATTGGGGTCTATATGCTATATATGCTACAGATAAAGGAAAAACTCTCGAACGTGTTACAACCCCGTACAACATACATGTTGCTGAATTAATGGACCCGGATGAAATTATCGTATTCCACAATGAACGGATTTTTGAAAAAACACGAAAATCATCAAAAGAAAAAGAAACCTTAGAAACAGATAAACCATTAAAAACAGCAACACGATTAAAAAGGCCAAAAACAATGAGTCAATCCAAATAATTTCCTTCGTCAGACAAAAACATTTTAAACCATTCGGTATGTATTTTTAATTACACAGGACCAAAAAATGGTTTTGGTAGTCTACTGGGATTCTCCATATCAACAAACCTACACACCCCAAACCACCAAGCTCTAAACCCACAAGCTCCAAACCCAGAAACTCCAAATACACAAGCTCCATATCCAAAAACCTACAAACCTCAAACCCACAAATCCCAAATCCACAAACCCCAAACGCACAAGCTCCATATCCATAGACGTACAAAACTCAAATCGACAATCTCTATTCCTACAAACATACAAACCGCAAGCTCACAAACCTCAAACCTGCAAGCCCAACAATCAAAGAACTTGACCAAAGTGATAGATTTAGTCACACTTCAAAACTTCATATACCTTGACATTAACTGAGATCAAGTCCCCAAATTTTATTCGCCAACATACTCACAAACCCCAAACTCCAGAACCCAAATCCACACACCTCAAACTAGCCAACCTCAATTCCACAAACCCAAACACCTCAAATCTTACAATACCAATTGAGAAATTGGTATAAATTGGGGTTGGTGGGTTTGGGGTTTGTTAGTTTGGGGATTGCAGGTTTGGAGACGAAATTTATGCCGAAATTCCAGGTTTTCAACCTTTTTTGAATTTCACTGCAAATCCTGACGTGCTGGCTCAATTCTGTGAATGGATTCGTGTTCAGCGTTCCCAAGAACATAAAGTATACCTACTAGAATCCCAGTAGACTTCCAAAACCATTTTGTGGTCCTGTGTTATATATTAATCTGGCAAATTGTATTCTTGAATCCTTTTATGTAATATCTTCTCACGAGAGGCGACAAGCGGAAATGAAAAGAATTCAATAAAAAACTATTCACAATAGTCTAATTTTTATTTATTTTCACCTCCTATGTTAAGATGCGAGCGATGATGTTCACATCTAGTTATCTAGTTCTAATTATCATATTATGAAGTAGCTCTAATTTTCATATTATGAATACAGTTTTGAACAGTAGAACTTTCTTCCCAACTTTATCTCTGCCGGCGCTTTATTTATCATAACTTGCACTGTGTAAACTATTTAGGGTCGCAAAAAACAATACAATAATACTTTCCAGTGATAACTAGGTATTTAAATAAATTGGTTAAACCATTCAATATTTAAAAAATTTGCAAAACTTTTATACATTTTTTGAAATTATTTGAATTTTTCTTAACAGTTTTGAAAAAACGTTATATCTCTAATTTTTTTGTTAATTTTGAACAATTTTTGCACTTTTTTTTAAGTGGTTATAATTTTTCATAAAATATGTGTAAAATATTTTTAAACTAGAAAAATTCTCTTAAACATTTTCATTTTTTTCTATATAATTAGAAGTCGTTCAGCATGTTTTAGTCTTTTTAAGTTTTCTTCGAAGATTAATTTTTCAAATTAAAAAATCCACTGGACTAATACTAGGAATATTAAAAAATTATTTGAATCTCTTGAAATCTTTCAAAAATCTGAAGAAGCTTCTAAATTTTTGGTTCGTAATCTTTAAAAATCTACATTTTTAATAGTTTTTAACAAAAACATTCTTCAGATTTAAAGTATTCTATAATCATACCGAAATTTCTTAAACTTTGAGAAATACATTTTAAAATAATTTAAAGTTTTCTTTACAATTTTATAATATTACAAAAATTGTCTTAAATTATTCCGTATTCCTTTCAATGAATCTTATTGTCGGTACGATGTGTGTTTGTATATTTATAAAATATACGTGTGCCAAAAAAAATCATCTTGTTTCAACACGGTATCAATTTTCAATAAAAAAGTTAATTTTATACCAAATATTTAAATTTTCGTTAAAGTAATATAATTTTTAAGCAAGTATTTGAATTTTCAAAACTAACAAACTGTAATTTAACAAGGAAGTCACTTTTTGAACAAATATAATTTTCATAGTTAAAATTTGACAAAATTAGGTTTTCCTTATGTATAGTGTAAACACTATGGGTACGGGAGTTTCACGCATTTTAGAACAAAGTCTTGTAATTTAAAAGTTATTATGTTAGTTTTTGGCTTTTGATACTTTGAAAAGAATCTCAAACTTTATCGTGGATTTGGGAATCAAACCCCTACCCTTTTCCAATACCGCATGTGTGTGTGGGGAGGGGGGGTGTCTCTCTTGTGCCTAGACACAGAAATCATGTCGGTCAAACCCCCACCTCTTTCATATAATAAGCTCGTCTTCTTTTTCCATTTTTCAAAATCTAATCAATCAAATGATAAAAACTACCATTTTCATTATTATTATGAGCAATTTTTGTTTTTGAAAACATGATTTTGATCAGTTTTTGGTGTTTAAAAATTATTTTTTCAGGTATTTGTTAAAATCTTTTTTTATTTTGTGTTGAAAATTCATTTCTTTATCTGAAAACTATTCTATATTTCATGGATAATTTGTTAACAAAAATAGTATATGTTTAACAAAAAAACAGGAGTTTTCGAAGAAATATTGCAAAATTAAGCCAGCGTTGAATTTTCAACGAAAAACTTTATTTGTTAACCAAGAATAATTATTTTCCGAAAGAATAGAATAGTTGGATTTTCTTTTGGGATACTATTAATTTAAATCAAATTCCTAATCGCCTTTATTAAGAAACAGTTTTATTTGTCAAATTTATACATTGCGTACTTGTATTCATTTTTTTAATTGACGACTAAGACATAAATGACATTAACCTCCTTTCATTTAAAAATCAATTATTTGAGTTTCCTCAGTTAAAAAAGTTAAGTTCGTGAACGGATTGCATTGAAACCTTGACATAGCGGATCTTGATACATCGACTTCCTGGAAAATTTTACGACGTGTCTTAGAAGAAGAAGACCCTGCCCTATTATCGAAATAATTGAAGGTTAGTTTCTTTGTAGAGCATGATTTCGAAGAAAGAATAATATGACTTTCGAAAAATTAAGTGTGGAATGTGAACCAATTTATATAACCGATCATCAGTAAATTGGACACTGTGCGCTTGAACATATTGATCAGTTACATTCCTGATAAAGACCTTCATTATTAAGTTCTTTCTAAATTTCGACCAAATGAGGATTATTTATCCTCTGGTCGTGACCTTGATCGTCATTCTCAATTCTGCTGGTAAATATACTTTTGAATGATTTGCCCAAATTATAGGTTTACTACCTAATGAAAATTCAATCGTTTTAATTCTTTTTCTAGAGTTCAGTTCACAGATGTACAACAATCAGAATCATTATTACCCTTTTTCCGAAGATACCCATCCTATCCTATATGACATTTCTAACCTAGAACACGAGCACCAAGGTCTTTATCATAACCAAAATCACATTTTTAACCTACCTCCCAATCATCAATCACATGCTTCTTCTGTTGGACAACCTTCTGTTGCACAGTCTTCTGGCGTACAAGATCATAACTCAAATACTAACGCACAAGTATTTGTAAGTTCTACCGCACACGGACCTCATTACAATATTACTGTTCTTGCCCAATTTTTTGATATTTACCGAGTTCTTCAAGTCGAAAGCCATAATCCACGTCATTCTCATGCCGGAAATTTTCCTAGCATCTTATCACCTCTTACGGATGAAGATACTAGGGCTTCGCCTAAAGGGTTAAGATATGTGGAAGGAAAGTTGCAACCCGGCTATTTTCGACTGAAGGCAGACAAGACAGGATACAAACCACTGACACCATTTGCGAGGATGCGTTTATTAATATCAATTCCCGACATGTACATCCTTGGAATAGTAATCACAAAAACAGATCGCATTACATTAACGTATTGGGGACTATATGCTATACGTAAAGAAACAAGTCTCGAGCGAGTTACAACTCCGCATAACATAGATGTTGCTGAATTAATGGACCCGGAGGAAATGATCAAATTCCCAGACCAACGAATTTTTATAAAGGCAAGAAAAACGAAAGAAACACAAGAACCATTAGAAACAGAAAAATCCGGAAAAATATAAAAAAAATAAGGAAATCTACATAATTTCCATCGTGAGACGACAATATTTAAATCCATCATGGACGTATGTTTAATTAGATATTAATCCGGCAAATTGTAATTTTGAATTCTTTTATGTAAAATCTTCACTCGAGAGGCGATAACCGAGAATGAAAAGAATTCAATAAAAAACTATCCACAATAGTCCACTTTTTATTTACTTATACCTCTTATGTTAAGATGCATTTGATGATGTTCACATCAATTTTAATTTAATATAGTAACTAAGTCTAGAGTCAACATTATTAAATTGAAGAATTTTATTTGAAATTTTATCCTCAATTGAGACGAAGGCTGTACTTCTACTTCCTTTCCTAAAATATTCCTTAAAATATTCTGCTAAAATTAATTTTTCGGAATAAAAAATCACTTTGAATTTGCTCAGGAATCTTAGAAAACCTACATTTTGTTTTCAAGTTTTTGAAATCTCTTTCAAATTTTAAATTATTACAACATTTTTTGGGAAACTTTGATATATTTTTTACAAGATTTGATTTTTTCTTGAAAGTTTTGACAAATATTTCAAAACTTTTTTTTTGTAGGCTAGTCACTACGTAAGATTAGTTTTCCAAAAACTTTATTTTTTAATTAAAAAGCATGATCTCATAGAAAAAAACTGCCAACAAAATATATAAATTTTCAACCAAGTAGTTGACATTTCAAGTCAAAATAAAATAATTTCCAAGCAAATAGTTGAATGTCTACCCAAGGATTTGAATTTTCAACTACAAGTTGCACCCAATTTCAACCTAAGAATTTTCAACTCAAGAAAAGTGGTCGGTTCCTTGAAAATAGTAGACCTAATCACTTTTGTTAAGAAACTGTTTTATTTTTCAATTGTATACATTTTTAATTTGGATTCAGTTTTTTAATTCACAACGAAGACATAAATAGCATTAACCTCCTTTAAATTTAAAAATAAATTGTTTTAATTTTCTCAGATAAAAAAGTGAAGTAGGTGAAAACAGATTGCCCTGAACCCTTGATATAGCGTATCTTGATATATCGACTTACGAGCAATTTTGACGGTAGCGTTCGTTGAGGAGGGGGTCCAAGGGGCCGGGAGAGAAAGAGAGGGCGGCGATGTGGACAAAGCCGAATTCCGGTGTTACGCGGTTAGAAAGACCTCGTTGATTACGCTTGAATTTATCACACGCCTTAGAAGAAGAACACCCTGTGCTACTTTTATTTCCTTGTCATAAGACCATACCTGAGACTTTAAGTATGTTTTCACATGCCACTTCCTATTTGTCACACTTTTTTTCCACAAGTGCATTACATACTGTACGCTTGAGCATATTCATCAGTTCTATTCTTGATAAAGCTCTTCATTATTAAGTTGTTTCTGTATTTTGACAAAATGAGGATTCTTTATCCTCTGGTCGCGAACTTGATCGTGATAGTGAATTCTGCTGGTAAATATATTTTTTAATGTTTGGTTCAGTTAATACTATAGCTTTATGGCCAAATTAAATTCAACCATTTTTAATTCTTTTGGCAGAGTTCAGTTCACAGATGGAAAACCTAAATCTCTATAACCACAATACCCACCAGAATCAAAATTCCATTGTTCACCTAGATTCCCATCATAAGCTACATGCTACATCTTTTGGAAAGTCTTCTGGCGTACAACCTCATAACTCGCATACAAGCGACCAAGTATTTGTAAGTTCTACCGCACACGGTCCTCGCTACGATATTAATACTCTTGCCAAATTTTTTGCTCATGAACAAGTTCTTAAAGTCGTAAGCCATAATCCACATCATTCTCATGCCGGGCATTTTCCTAGCATCTTACTACCTCTTACAGATCATGATACTAGGGATACGCGCCATGAGTTAAGACATGTGGTAGGAAAATTGCATCCCGGCTTGTTTCGACTGAATAACGAGAAGACAGGATATGAAGCAGTGCAACCAAATAAAAAGAAGCATTTATTAATATCAATTCCCGATCTGTGCATCCTTGGAATAGTACTCACATCAAGAGATAGATTAACATTGACGTATTGGGGACTGTATGCTATACATGAAGGAAGAAGTCTCGAACGAGTTACAGTTCCGCATGACAGATATGTTTCTGAATTAATGAACCAGGATGAAATTGTCGTATTCCCAGACCAACGAATCTTTGAACATCCACCAAAACCATTCCAAATACCGACATTAATGAGCCGACCGAAATAATTTACATCATGAGAGAACAATATTCGAAACCATTATGTATGTGTGTTTAATTATATATTAATCTGGCAAATTGTATTCTTGAATCCTTTTATGTAATATCTTCTCACGAGAGGCGATAAGCGGAAATGAAAAGAATTCAATAAAAAACTATCCACAATAGTCCACTTTCTATTTAATTACACCTCTTATGTTAAGATGCTTGCGATGATGTTCACATCAATTTTAATTTTGTAATTAAGCCTAGAGTCAACAATATGAAATTGAAGAATTCTTTTTTAAAACTGCACATTTAACTAAATTCGCTTTGATAAACTTTCTTATTTGGACAGGTAAAAATTCAACATTTTTAAACTGTACTTGGGCACCAATCTCTTATTATCACCCAGTTTCGAATAGAAGTATTTTTTTCGCAACGTTTTCTCTTTTTATTTCAGAATAAGCATGAAATTTGTTTACTTACGTATTATTAATTCCAACTAGGGCTGTACTACTACTCCCTTTCCTAATATTATTAACCCATTTGCGAAATAATTTCTTTTAAAATCATTGACCATTTTTTGTATCTTAAACTTCAGTTTTGTCTTGGTTTTTTTACTAGTATTTTTGGTGTTTTGTTCTTGTCCCTATAATCACTTTCTAGTCCAATCTTCTGCTGATTGTTAATGATTTCATCACTCCCTCATGCATCCTAAAGTTATCCTACCCAGCTTAAAATTTTCGATAGAATCCGTTTAGAAACCAGTTAAAAAGGGATTCTAACAGTCCGAAACCGATCTCTAACCGGATTTTGTCCCCGGGTTGGAACCGAAACCTAACCGGTTCCTACCCGCATCCTATAATGTTTGTACCCGATTCCTAACCGGTTCTTAAACGGCCCCTATCCTTATTTAATCCCCGGGTTGTAACCGTCACCAAATTGGTTTGCAACTGGGTGTTCATAATATTCCTTCCGGTTTCTTAACTTACCATTAACTGTCTCTAACCGGAATTCGTCTACGGCTTCTCACCGGCTTGTAACAGGGTCATCATAGTATTCCTACCTGCTTCTTCATCGGCTGTGGCCGATGTCTAACCAGATTTTGTCCCTGGGTTTTAACCGGCACCTAAGCGGTTTTTATCCAGCATCCTGCAATATTTTTACCCGATTCGTAACTGGTTCTTAACCGGCCTATTAGCGAATTTCGTCCCCGAGTTGTAAACATCACTTAATTGACTTGTAGCTGGGTCCTCAGAATATTCTTACCCGGATCTTAACCTTTTTCTAAACGGATTTTGCCCACGGATGCAATGTGGAATGATGAAATCCTTAGCAATGAGGAGAAGATCAGACTAAAATATGATTGTAAGGATAAAAAAAAAATCAAAAGTACCAGTTCAAGAAAACAATGACCAAAATTGAAGTGTGCGATAAAACAAATGAAAAATGATTCAATAGTAAATTACAAATTATTCTGCAAATGGGATAAGAAGACTAGGAAATGAAGTAGTAGTAAAAACTTAGTCGGAATTGAGACTACAGTTTCAAATAATAACTCTTCAATTTAGTAATGCTCATTTTTTTCTTGAACTGGTACTTTTGATTTTTTGTTTTGATCCTTACACTCATTTTCTAGTCTGATCTTCTCACCATTGCTAATGATTTCATTATTCCACAAAGCATCTCCAAGTTATCGTTGCCACAACCGCAGTATCTAATTTGCGTGCCCAAATATATTCCTTTTTTATTTTCGAATTTAAAAAATCTTCATTTTCAAACTGAACTTGCTTGCTTGCCAGCTTTGCCAAACAGAAGCCTCAGCAGAGATAAATTGTATCAACAAAAATCTGTTTTGTTATAAAAGAAAACACTGTGCACGAAACTCTTTTCATGAATAGGCCACAGATTATGATTCTGAATAATTTTTAAAAAATAATTGATCCAAAGACATTCTTATTTATCCTAAGTATAAACAAATCTTTAGGTATAAGAAATTAAATTTATTTCATTATAATTTTTAAACATTTTAGCATGCATATCGTCTTGAAATTATTTTTAATTCACAAAAAAAAACAATGTGCTTGAAAAAAAATATATTCAGAGGTTAGAGCTCAACATTGCTCTTAAAAATTGGGTATAAAATACAAATAAAAACATGATCTTTAATTGAAACCACAATTAATATATTTTATAGGATCCCAAAAAAGCCCAATAAGTGGAAAACTGTTTTGCGAGTTTGTGGCATTCATTATGATTTTTAAGCATGTTTTAAGTAAAAATTATTTGTGATCAATACAATACGACTTTATGTTGATAACTGCGTGTTCAGATCAATTTTTGAAACTATTCACTATTATTTTTAACCATTTTCTCTTAGAATAGAGTTTGAAAATCTCGGTTTTCTTAAAATTTCGAAGCCTTTTTTAAATTCTTTAGTTCGATCAAGGCAATAATCAATCAAGTTTAACGGAAGTAATTGTTCAAACAATGTATTATTATTTTAAATAATATTCCCTTTAAATATTTTTTGAAGGTCGTGTTTTTTCTTAAGTTTTCGGCTTTTGGTTAAGTTTTAGTTAGCAGCAAATAACAAATATTACTATTAATTTGAACCAAAAATGCTCTGAGTACCTATTTCAGCAAAAATGTTAAGTCAATGTGAGCCATATTTAAAATTTACAGAATATTTTAAATATTTGGGTTATTTAAAAAATATATATACAAAAAAGAACGGAACGGTAATTTAAATTTTTACTATATTTATTTAATATTCATCCAGAAATTTACATTTTCATCGACAGAGATGAATATTTAACAAAAACAAAATGAATTCTGAATAAAAGATGTAATATTTAATATTGCAACTAAAACATATTTTCATTTTCAATCAAAAATAGATAAGTTACTTGCAATAACTTTCAATTATTTTCAATCAAGTCATTTCATTTTCAACCTAAAAGAATGAATTTTCGAACAAGAAGAATAATTTTCTACCAAAAATGGAATTTTTTTCAGTTAAAAAAATTAATCTTCAAAGAAACAAATTCAAAAATTATAAACAAAATACATGTATTTTCAACCATCTCGAATTTTCAACTAAAGTACAGAAATTTTATATCAAAAATTCAATAGTTTTCAGTGACAAAAATAAATTTTCAATTAACAGTAAAACAAATTTCAACAAAATTCTGAAATTGTTAACCAAACAGATGAATTTGCAACCGAAATGATTAATTTTCAACAAAAACAATAAATTTTCAAGTAAAGAGTTCTTAAACTTTCAATAAAAATATCTATTTTTTCACCAAAAGAAGCACAAATGGATTTTCATATTGCATACACTAATTACATTTCCAAAAAAGTGATTTTTGAATAAATGATATTGTTTATAATTTTTTGGAATTTATTTAACAACCGTGAAAAACAAATGAGCAATTAATTTGATTATTGAAATTTTTGTTCAATCATATATAGGGTAGAGTAAGTAAAATTTCAGTTAGTATGTTTGAATCGTTTTCCATGATTATTAATTAAATTCCTAAATATATAAATAATGTAATTTTTTAATGTAACTTTTTCGGAGAATTGAGAAAACTCCTGGAGATATTTTATAGATGAATCAAGTGTTAACTTTAATTTTTTGTATAGGACTGTTAATTTTATTTATAAAAAACGATATTCTTTATTTACATTTTTGTTATTAAACGTTAAAAACATGGGAGAATGTTGATAACATTGAAATTGTTTAAATAATTTGTTATTTGCAATAATTTAAAAAAAACTAGAGATATTGACGAGACAAATCCAATTATATTTTTAGTTTCTCGCTCTGACCATTACTTTATTTTTAAATTAGTGGCATACAAATTTATTCCCTTAATTTTTAAAAAAGAGATTGTTTATTACAAATTTTTATAACAATTTATAACAATTTATTTCAAAATACCTGTTGCAGAAGCGCCACAGTACTTTTTTGTTGCGGATGAAAGGCTCGGAGAGCTGGTCAATTATGGAGTAGAGAGAGCGCCAAAAGTACGAAACAGGCTCGAATTAATATTCATAAATTACAGAAACTGGAAGTGCAAATAGATTTTCAGAATAGGAAATACAAATGCATATATAGGGCCTCTTGGGAGGCACTAGTATACGATAATGATTTTCAGCGCGCATGGACTATACACCACGATATCTTAGTCAGGAACGCGACTGAAGTGTGTGGTACTGCAGCTGTAGGAAGAGTGTCTGGTGATGCGCGGTGGAATATTGAAATCCGCGTAGCCTTTAATGAAAAAAAGCAGGCGTATCAAAGAAAGTTAAACATTACAGCACTCAACAATGAAGAGAGAGAAATAGACTTAAAAATGATTATGAGACAAAAACAGGAAATTAAAAATAATAGTAAAAGTAAGTAAAGATAAAATCAAAGTGGAATTTAAAAAGAAAATGCAAATCAATTCCAAAGGAATCACGAAACTTTTTTGGGAATTGGCGTTGATCATTATGAAAGGAAGTAGTACGCCTGTTCCAAGTAAAAATGATAATTTTCATCCGGCTTAACTCAAAATTGTAATCCTATTTTAATTGTAATTGTTTCGAATCAGAATAAAAAATCTTAGTTCTTTTGGAAAATTCTATATCCCAAACCAAAGTTATAAAATTTTTCGGGAATTTCCCATTTCAAATCAAAGTTGAAATTCTTTGGGAAAATTCCTTGTTCCAAATAAGAATCATAATTATATTACAAAATTTTCGTTTCCAACTTAAAATTATAATTTACTTAGAAGATTCAATCTTTAAAGTTAGAATTAGAATTATTTTGGAAAATTCCTTGTTCCAGATCTAAAATATGATTCTTATTAAAATCCCTGTTACAAGTTCAACTTGTAACTCTTCTGAAAAAATCGCTGTTCCAAGTCAAAATCATAATTTTTATATTATAATTCCTAGTTCCAAATTAGAATTAGAATTCCTGTCGGCAATTCCCTTTTCCAAGTAAAAATTCTAATTTTCATCAGAAATCTCCCTGTTCTAAATCATAATCATATTAGTTTTCGGTAATTCCCCGTTCCAAGTCAAAATTATAATTCTTTTGACAAATTCCTGTTTTCAGATCTAAATGTGATTTTAATTCGAAAATGTCCTGTTCCAACTCAAAATTATAATCCCATTATAATTGTGATTGTTCCAAATCAGAATAAAATTTTTTATTTCTGCAGGAAAATTTCGTGTTTTAAACTAAAATTATAAAATTTTTCGAGAATTTTCCATTTCAAATCATAGTTGCAATTCTTTGGGAAAATTTCTTTTTCCAAATCAGAATCACAATTCTATTAAAAAATTTCCGGCTCCAGTTTACAATTATAAATTACTTAGATTTACTGTTTCAGTCCATAATTCTCCAAGTCAGAAAGCGTATTTGACTCTAGATCATGAATACCAAAGAAATATTTCTTTATGCAGTAATATTCTGCCTTTTTTGAAATGAGCAATAAATTTGCTAAATGTGCTCTAAAGTGCGGATGCGCAATTTTACTACCGGTCTGGAAAATAACTAACTATATATCAATGTGCGCCTGCGCGAATATTATTTCAACACTATCAATTACAATGTATTCCTTTGCGCAAAGTTTAGAAGCATGGAAAATTAATTCAGCAAAAAGTTTTATCTTACCTCGACACTGAAGACAGTTAAGGGTATCCTTGATTCGTAAATAGAAACTGACCTGCAACATAAAAGTATTATAAATTAGAGAACTTTTATCAACTATAAACTGAGTGACAATAAGAATAAGTTGTTTAAAAAAATGTGTTTGCTAACATTAATTGTTACCTCACTTTAATTGAAAATTGGATAGAAAGTGAAAAATATTTTTTAAAAACCGTGACGTTCTAACTCTATTCTAAGAGAAAAATTCTAAAAACAATAACAAATTGCTTACAAAATTTATCTAAACGGTCATGATCATATTTATGATCGACTGATGTGATAAAAATTAGTAAACGACACTTGGCCCCTAAGTGAAACTTTGGATCGTGCAAATTGCAGTACTCATCCTTCGTCTCGAGAATTGAACTGAATTGGATTGGATTCCTTCTTGGGTTTTTATATTAGGGCTCGATGCAACCTATTTGCACTTATGATCGAGTGGTGTGTCAAGAAATAGTGTTTGTCACTCGACTCCTGAGTGGCACTTTGCCTCATGTGAATTGCAGTACTTGTCCTTCGTCTCGAGAATTGAATTGAATTGGATTGGATTTGATTCATTCTTTGGTTTTTATATTAGGACTCGATGCAACCTATTTCCATTTATGATCGAGTGGTGTGATAAGAAATAGTGTTTCTCACTCGAAATCTGAGTGGCACTTTGCCTCGTATGAATTGCAGTACTCATCCTTGGTTTTGGGAATTAAATTCGATTGCATTGGATTCTCGCTTGGGTTTTTAGACTAGGACTCTATGCAACCTATTTGCACTTATGATCGACTTGTTTGATAAAAAATAGTGCGTGAAACACGGCCTCTAAGTGGCACTTTTCCTCGTGTAAGTTGCAGTACTCGTCCTTCGTCTGGAGAATTGAATTGAATTGGATTGGATTGGATTGGATTGGATTGGACTCATTCTTGAGTTTTTATATTAGGACTCGAAGCAACCTATTTCCACTTATGATCGAGTGGTGTGATATGAAATAGTGTTTGTCACTGGAACCCTGAGTGGCACTTTGCCTCGTGTAAATTGGAGTACTCGTCCTTGGTTTTGGAAATTGACTTCGATTGGATTGGATTCACTCTCGGGTTTTTAGATTAAGACTCTATGCAACCTATTTGCACTTATGATCGACTTGTGTCATAAAAAATAGTGCGTGACACTCGGCCCCTAAGTGGCACTTTGGCTCGTGTAAGTTGCAGTACTCGTCCTTCGTCTCGAGAATTGGATTGGATTGGATTCATTCTTCGGTTTTTATATTAGGGCTCGAAGCAACCTATTTCCATTTATGATCGAGTGGTGTGATAAGAAACAGTGTTTGTCACTCGAACCCTGAGTGGCACTTTGCCTCGTGTGAATTGGAGTACTCGTCCTTGGTTTTGGGAATTGAATTCGATTGGATTGGATTCACTCTCGGGTTTTTAGATTAGGACTCTATGAAACCTATTTGCACACATGATCGACTTATTTGATCAAAATAGTGTATGACCCTCGGGCTCTAAGTGGCACTTTGCTTCGTGTAAGTTGCAGTACTCGCCCTTCGTCTCGAGAATTGAATTGAATTGGATTGGATTGGATCGGATTCTCGCTCGGGTTTTCAGATTAGAACTCTATGAAACCTAGTTGCACTTATAATCAACTTGTGCGATAAATAATAGTGTGTGACACTCGGCTTCTTAAAGGCACTTTGCCTCGTGTAAATTTCAGTACTCGTCCTCCGTCTCCGGGATTGAACTGAATTGGGTGGGATTAATTTGGATTCCCCCTCAGTTTCCAGATTAGAAAATAGTATGTGATACTCGGCCCCTAAGCGGCACTATGCCTCGTGAGAATTGCAGTAATTGTTTTTCACCTCGGCTACGCCTCGACTTCGGCTCATACTGCAACTTTCACAAGCAGCCCAAAAGGTGCCGTTTATGGTCCTTGTATTAAAAATAACTTTTTTTATATTAAATAATTTCATAATGTGTCTAGTAGTTGATATTTTATGAAAGATCATTTATCTCGACATTTGAGTCAAGTGGATCATGAATAAAGAAGTGTGATTTTATTATTATTACTCCACTGAGCTTGGTACGTTATTCTTTTCAGGTCTCATGCAATATTCATAAGTTTTATCATAATTGGTAAATGTAATTTAAAAAAACTCCATTTCGCGGTCAAACTATGAAAGATACAATAATAAAAAATAAACAATAATTGTTCGCCCAAAAATTGCCTAACAATTTGCTTTGAACATTTTATTAATGAGACACGTGCTATTTGTTTTAATGGAGCAAAGAAATTGAAAAATAAATTTGGAATATCAGAATTAGCATTTCTGGACAGAGGACTTTGTTAAAGCCAAAGGAGCTTTAACAAAAGAGAATTCACAATCACCAAATTACAGTTCTCGATTTTTCGACGTATAATTTTTAAATGTCAGTGTAAAAATGTGTGTGGATGTGTACTTTTGAACCATAAATATTCAAAAAGTTCAATTTATTAAAGGTAAATCTTTAAAATTTTACAGTTAGGCGGCAATTAATTTAAAATTATTGAATCGAAAAGTGTTAAAAGCTTCAATTCCATACATGTAATTGCAACAATAATAAGGTAATATTGTGAAACTTGTAAATAAGGCAGATCACCTCGAAAATATGTCGTGTTTACAAGAGAAGGCCTCTGAATGTAAAATCAAGAATTATTTACTAACTTCACCTATTTAACCTTACTTTCTTCACGTTAAAAATAATATTTTTGTAACAAGAAATTAACCTCGTGAAGAAATAAGCATGCCAAACTCAAAACTGTGAACGTTTTATTTATAACATTTAATTTATAAAAAATAACGTAAGGATAAATTGGAAAAATCAATTTTAGACATTCTTGTTTATTTCTTACTAAACCCTCTTTATTTATACAACTAGCATCTTCGAGTTTTTCGATTTGAGTGGGAAGTAATTTATTTCCAAATTAAAAATGTCGAATAACAATTTATTTTTTAGACATATTTGATTATTTGGTTTTTAAGATTATATAAATATTAATTTTACTAGGTTTCCTTAAATCATTTAAAAGGATATTTGAAAATTTCAAATGTCGAAAACATATCGAGTAAAGTTCGAACAAAATTTTCTTACTTTACAGGATTTTACAAAATTTTAGGAAAACTTCAGTTCAGCTTGAAAGATATTTAGAACTTGTGGAAGCTGAAAGAATTTACAAAATACTTTATGAATTCAAACTCTTTTTAAATTTGTTTGAAAAATCAATTTTTCAAAATAAAAAAATCTTCTGAAATAGCCTCAGGAATACTAGAAATTTTTTCTTGTGCTCTTGAAGTTTTTCAAAAATTGTTTAAAAAATGTTAATTTATTTATTAAAAAAAGCGACCTTAAAATCTTCCAGATTTTTTTCAATATTCTCAGAAATCTTCTGAAATGTTTTAGAACCTTTTTCAATTGTTAAAAAAAAATAATTTTTCAACATGAATAAAGCATTTGAAATTTTCCCATAAATCTAAGGAATTTGGTTATGGTCTAAAAAATCCTTCAAAATTCTTTATAAAATTAAATATCTTTAAAAATCTTTTTTTAGTTTTCAATTTTTCGAAATCTTTTCAACTTTTAAATTCTTTTTTTAATTTTTCCAAAACTTGTATGTTTATCTTTTTAAATGATTGGAATATTTCATCAAAGTTTGAAAAACATGTATGTTTTTAATTTTAAAAAACCTTTTCTACTTTTAAATTCTTTTCCAAATGATTAAAAACTCGTACAAATCCTTTTTAAATGATTCGAATATTTCTTCAAGTTTGTAAAAATGTTTCAAATTCCAAGTTTTTGTCAATCTTTTTAGAAATCTTTAAATTAATTTTTCAAAATAAAAAAGGCATTTGAAAACGTCCCAGGATTCTACATTTTTGTCCAAAATATTCTTTTTAACCATTTTTTTTAATCTACTCAAAATTTAAATTATTTTAAAACGTTTTCCAAATTTTAAAAACTTTTTTTAAAAACTTTAAAATATCTTAAAATAACTAAAAGTTGAATAAATTTTTTAATATAAAAAAATTGTCTTTAACTTTTCCAGATTCTTTAAATGAATCTTATTGTCAGTACCGACCTTTTTTGGTTACCTAGTACCGCCAAAGGTTAAAATTGGGGAAGTATTAAAATAAAATATTATTATTATTATTAATATTTAGGAAAATTTAAGATAATTTAGTTTTCAATTCAAAAGATGTATTATTTTCAACTAAATAATTGCATTTTTTACTAAAATTTTAAAGTTAAATATATATATTATGAAGCAACAATAAAAAGAATTTTGAACAGAATACTTTCACGCTAAGAGATGAAATTTAAAAAATTTAGCAAAATAGATACATTTGCAACTAACTTAATATTTTCTTGCTGCTAAAATGAAGTTTCAATAAAAAAAAGAATGTTCAACGAAATAGTCAAATTTTGAACCAAAGAAGTCAATCTACAACCGAAAAATATTTTTTAACGAAATAATTAAACTTTCAACCAAAGAGGTGAATTTGCAACTAAATGTGAAAATTCAACAAAAATACAAAACTTTAATAAAAAATTTTTATATTCAACCCAAGATTTAAATCTTTAACCAAAAAGTTTCTTTGTAAAGAAAAACATTAATTTTCTACAGTAAATGATTAATTATCAAGAAATTACATGAATTTTAAACTAAAAATGAATATTAAAAAAAAAAACATCAAGAAAACAGTTCAATATTCCACTGAAGATTTGGATTTTCACCCAAAAAGTTTTATTTTAATCAACAACATTAATTTGCACACAAGAAGATAAATTATAAGCCAATTACATACATTTTCAAATAAATATTTGTATCTTCCACTTAAAAAGATCATTTATTCACTAAATAGTAACTGATTTTCAATCAAAAAAAGAAATTTAAATCAGTTAAATTAAATTAAACAGAGCAATTTTTGTAAAACTATTCGAATCGACAACCAAATTATGAATTTTCAAAAAGAGGATTAATTTTTACCTAAAAAGACGAATTTTTCAACAAAATATTGAATTTACAACAAAAAACAGGTTAATTTCTACCCAAAACTGCGAATTTAAAAAAAAGATAATTTTCTACCAATTTATAGGATTTAAATTTAAAATTACAAATTTTACACAAAACGGTTAAATTTTAAAATGAAAATATGTATTTTCAAATAAAAATGAAATAAAAAAAG
>JAWWLR010204877.1:0-15203 GCA_035041075.1 Acraspis erinacei | reverse complement strand
GATGCGCAATCAAATTTTCTATGAGGATAGATATTTAGAAAATTAAAATTCAATAATGTTCCAAAAAGCGACCAGGGCCCTCCCACTCCTCGAAAAATATTTTATATCCCGTTCTACGATGCGGCGGTTCAATTATGAAATATTGTTTCAGTACAAAAAAATGTATATCAAATCCTGCTAAAATTTTTAAATTATACTGGAAAAAGGTTTTTCTGTTTCAAATTGTTTACAAGTAATGAATTTTTAAAGTACTGCGAAATGTTATTGAAAAAATCATATCGAAATATCCAATTCTCTGCAAAAACCTGATATCAGAGGAGCCCAATGATTATTGAAAGCCAACTGTTGCCGCCTCCCGAGCATTCGACATTTTATGAAATGATGATGATTGAGAGAAACGTCAGGGAATAGAAATGAGTCGTAATGGGGGGGGGGGGTCTCTATAAGAGGATAGTCGATGGGATTTTGGATAAGTTTCTTTTTTATATAAAGAGAGAACGAGGATGTTACGATGAAAAAATCGATGAAAAAATCACTTTCGAATTAAGTATGAGATGTCGTTATAAATTTTGTTGGTGACTTTTTCATGTGATTTCGGAATAAAAGACGATGTGTTTTTGAATAAAATATGTCGATTATAGTGTGATAGTGTTGAATACCAAAATAGTAAATGCGTAAGCGAAGTTTGCAAGAAGCCGGAATAGAAAATTCGATCCCGAGTCATACTAAGAAACCCCCCACTACACCGACCAAAAACGTTCGGAACCCATACTACCTCGGTATTGTAAAGTTTGTGAGATATAATGTACAGTTATTAATGTATACAGTTATGCAAACATTGGTTTGAGAATGGATTTCAGGCCCTGTGACGAGTGGCTCACGTGACCAGACTCCTACCTTACGGACACCTTGTTTTATTGCCTAACTTATTTTCATACGAAGCGCCAAGTCGAGTAGAAAATTTGGGATAGTAAATAAGAAGCATTAATAAGGGTGGCTCCGGTCCTAAATTTCGATAATTATTTAAAAAAATATTTACAAAAAAAAAAAACTTTTCATAATTATTCAAATTTAGTACCAGAACCCACTTTCTTAGTGTTTCTTATTTATGATCCCAAATTTTCAACCTAATGTGGCGTTTCGTGTGAAAATAAGTTAGAAAATAAAAAAAGTGTCGGTAGGAATCTGGTAACATGACTCACTCATCACATGGTCTTAATACAAGTAAAATAATAGTTTTCTATCATTAAATCAAACTTTTTTTATTTTACGTTTCCTTGCCCCATACTACTATGATTATCTGTAAACATAAAGAGTACTTTCCACATTATCTTACTTATATGGATATATAATAACAAAATAATTATTTAAAAAATTGACATTTTTAGTAAAAAAAAATGTCTAAGAGAAAGCTGCATATTAACTCTAAATACCAAAACTTAATTAAATAAAACTATTACCTTTCTTTTCACCCGTGATAAAAACCAAATACTTTGTTTAAATGTTCAATACTTTAAATATATTTAGGATATAGGGTGCTCAAGCGATTCCACATTTTCTAAATCACTATAACATTTACGAGAGCTTGCATAAAAAATGCATGGATCAGAAGTAAGAGAGAGAAGTATGCCTGGGTAGAAAATTATGGCGATAAATTATTAATAAAAGAGTGATCATCAGCCTGGGTTAGAGCAGTATTCCGGAACGAACGCATTACTTCAATATCTAACTTTATAAGTAATTCTAGATCAATCTAAAAAGTCTATACCTCCTTCCGCACATTATTCCCTTCCCCGCCTAGTGAGTCATGCCTACCTCAAAGGGAAATGGCTTAATGGCATAATAAAAGGAATTGATACAAAATTGAACTATTATTTTGTTGACAACTCATGTGTTCTGGTGCAATGTGAAGAGGGGGTTATAGAATATTTAGATTGATCTAGATTTCTCGTGTTATTTTTAAAACAACGCGTTCGTTCCGCGAAACTTCCCCGACCCAGGTTGCTGATCAATCTCTCTTGCAATTACCCCAAGTGTAGAGTTCCACAAAGTCGTCATATGAGGTTCCCCACGTGGGTCCATTAGAACCCCAGCTCTTTTGTTTCAGGCTTCTCCTTCTCATCATTTATTACAATGCTGCATATCGTTTTCCCTCCCTTTCCTTCGAATACCATAATTTTTGTTTTATTTACGTTCATGTTGAGGCCAATGCGCTTCAATCCTCTATTCAGTTTGTTCAACATTATTTATAAGTTGAATTTGTTTTTATTTTTATTTATTATTTACAAGTCTTCCGTTGAGTCTGCCATAACTACCTTATCGTCTGCAAAATCTAGCCCACGTACCCTTACTGTTTCGAGATCTAAACCTTCTTCGTGGAAGAGGTCCATTCTCAGACCCTTGTCCATGAATAATATAAACAGCCATGAGGAAATAAGGGAACCTTGTCTAACACCTAGCATAATATCAAAACAGCCACTCAGTTTCCCATTTACCCTTATACTCCCTTTGCTAACCGTATGTATTGTTTTTACCGCTTGTAGGAGCCATTTATTGACTCCGTATTCTTTCAGGACTTCCGAAAGTTTACTTCTATCTACCTTGTCAAAAGCTTTTTCTAGGGCATCAAATTCACAGACAACTTTACTGTCTACTCTCAAGCTTTTTTCTGTGATCTGACTTAAGCTAAATATTTGATCCGTACATGATCTTCCTGGCATAAGCCCACTTTGTACTTCCCAAATATTTTCTTTTGTTATTTTCATTACTCTACGAATCAGTATTTTTGAGTATATTTTACTTACGGAGCTTAATAAGCTGATCCCTTTGTACTTATTGCAGTTGCTTTGATTTCCTTTTCTTTTGTATATTGATAAAAGAATCGCTTTTTATCCAACACCTGGGACTTCTACAATCTCGATACATAAATTTATAATTTCGCACAGTCTATGTGGTATGTGCTCGCCACCCTATAGATTCATCTACCACTAAATCCCTAAATAGTGTGTCAAAGTCTGCAGTAAAAACTTGGAGGTATATTTTGTTGTAAGTAAACGTATAACGGTGTTTACTGTACCTTGGTAGGGACTCAGATATCTCTCGAATTTGGGGTATGACATATCAAGTACAAAGGGTATGAAATACCGACTAGGTAGGATTCGCAAAGTCAGATGTTACTGTTTTAAAATTTTGACAGTTGATGTCAGGCATGCCATGGTGTTAGAAAAGTTGAAGATATGTCGATTGCACTTTCTGAAACTATGTTTCCAGTTATGATCATAGTTCAAATTACGAGAAGGGGTAATTCCAATGTCCTCGAATCTAGTTTATCGAATCTCTCTTTCTAACGCATGAATGTTTAGAATGTTTACTATATTTGTCAAAGCATTATTCATTGCCAAAAAAGGTTTAATGCTCGAGTTATAAATATAAATTTGCGTACTTTGTTGGTGGGAAGTTCAAATCGAGGTTCTGTTATTGCCATTTAAATAATTGCGAAACAAACATCTCGACGAAAAATGAATAATTATTTAAATGGTATCGTTCTATGCTCATAAATAATTTTAGATTCAGATCAGATTGCAGTGAGAAAATTTGGTGCTGATTGTACAAATTGTTTCGTTGGATTCTTGATTTTATTTTCAGGAATTCTGCTAATTCACTTGATTATTGGAACTTAATTAGAATTTTAAATTTGATTTTAATCTCATTTAAATTTCTTCAATTTTTATTTTAAATTGACACACGGCCTAACAGAACCTAAAAATACACAGGAATAACTACTGCGCATGCGAGAGATATCCACGTTCTGACGTTCTGAAGCTGGGGGATAAGCTATCTCTCTCGCACATCAACGTGATTGGTCTTTTGAATTTTGCTCCATAAATAGCTCTTCATTTGCACATACATGTGAACGATCTAATCTTCATTTAGAAGGGAGCGGTAAACAGCCAATCAGATTTCTGCGCGAGAGAGATATCGTATCCCGCTGACTCATAGTCTGCCTCTCTCATTTTGCCACCAAATCTGCCATTGCCTGACTCCCTCCATTTATACATGCTCTAAGATTTCTAATATTAAGTATTTCAATTTCTGACGTCAGCTGGCAAGATGCCTGTACAATGGGGGCCAAGCAATAATACCAACACAGGAGATAAAACTTAAGTTAGTTAATAACTTGGAAACAAATTATTTTTCAGTTACAAAAAAAAATGATCGATTTTATTATTTAATTCAATAGCTGTTGAAAAAGAAAAATAATATCTAAATACAGTTATTTTGAAAAATAATTATTTTCCAAGTTATTATAAACATAAAGTTTCGTCCCACGTATTTGGTATTATTGTTTGGCCCTGAGCGTGCAGTGATCTTGGATATCCGCACCTAATCTGAAATACCTAATGGCTCAATTTTACATAGTTCGAACAACGTACCTTCTAAAATTCAATGACTATGATGTATAATTAGCAAAGCTGTCAACATAATAAATAATGTATTTGGACAGGGCTATTTTAAATCTTAAAAAGTATTTAAGAAGTCACGAACGAGAAGATTATGCGTCGAATGACGTTTTTCATTTTGTACTCCAAGAAGCGGACACATCGTGACCAAAGTAGTAGGTACAATTGATCGATTCTTCGTACCCCAAGTGATGGACACTTTACTATTTCTTATGCAGAAAATCTACGTACTTTTACTTCCGTTCATAATTGCAAAAAGCGGTTTTTTGCTTTCTTCAAAGTCGTTTTGTATATTTTTCTCTTTCTGTAATGATTTCGTCATTTTCCTTAACTATTCATTTGAGTATCCTCTGTTTGTGTCTGTAATCATTTTTACGTCTGTTTCTTTCCTCATCGCTAAGATCTGCGATCTTCAAAGTTCTCCTGTACGCTTGTTTTTTTCTTCTTGAGCAGGCTCAATTTCATCATTCGACCATGCATCACCAGACATTCTTCCTACAACCGCGGTACCACACACTTCGGTCGCACATATAACAATAATATCCCGGAACTTAGTCCATGCGTCCTCTATATCTTTGTTTCTTATAAGCGCATCCCAAGTTGCCCTATCTATACTTTCGCTTACCTTATTTTTAAAATTTATTAGAACATCCGGTTTCTGTAGGTTTTGAAGTTTGATTCGCGTTTGTTTAGTTTTTTTTTGTTTTTTAAGCCAACACTGACCTAATTTAATTTTGGAGATCAGAAGGTAATTATCAGTATTGCATTCAGAACCCCTCATGATCCTCGTATCTTTGACTAGCTCTGTTAGTCTTTCATCCGCAACAACAAAATAAATTATACTGACGGTATTTTCTTTAGACCCAGTTTACATGTGGATCATCTTATGTCTTAACCAAGTATTTGTAGTAAATAGACCCTTTTCAAAGCACAGGGTAACTAGTATGTCTCCGTTGTAGTTTTTTCTTGCACTACCGAAATTGTTTAAATTCTGGAAAAGGCGAGAAATCATTGTTATAATATTTCGAATATAATAGAAATCGATATTCAAATTGAAAATGAATCATCTTCAATGTGCAGAATCGCCCTTCACTCTGGATAAATTCCAAAATATTTCATTTATATAGATACACGGAAAAATAGTTTGCCTTTGAAGTTTTATTTGAATCCTAGGTTAGATTGCAGAATATGGGCGTAACCTGTCTCCTCTGTTTTGGATAGAAAAAAAGTATTGTTTGTTAATCAATTATTTCCCACGACACGTGGGAAAAGGGTACGGTTTTACCAAACATTATTTCTGTGACCTCCCAAAGGGGTGTTTCTGGCCCTATGAATGTTTAAAAGTACCCAAACGGTAAGTTAACTATGATTATGCCGAAATCATGACATACCCGTATTAAGGACATTGCAGTTATAAAAGTAACAATAATTTTGAACTTCTTAGTCAAATCGTTTCATTTATCGTTCAATTCAATATTCTAATAGTCTGTTCCGAAAAAAGCGTTTTCCAGCCAAAAACAGGTGAATCCCTTATTCTGCAATTACACCGAATCCTAAATTGTTTAGTTACAAGTTCGTCAAATTAAAAAAAGTTAAATTAATTATAATAGATAATTCTGTAAACTCAAAAAAGCTTTCATTGCTTAAGGTAGAATATTCTACTTTTAAATAGAATAATTTTGCGGATGTTGTTGCCTGCAGAAACGATCTCGTCAATTAATCCAAAATGAAGAACAAGGATGCGTACTCCCATTCAGAAGTGGATGGTTCCATGCGGTTCCAAAAATTCCTAGGAAATTCACTGACACTTCACTTTACACTCGTATGGTTCCAGAATTCCCCAAACTATGTTCCGATCATCCAATTTTTACCAAACCAGCATGTGCATCATGTTCAACATGTTCACCAAAACACTATTACGCACCCTATATTCACCCTAGGTTCTCCCTATGCTCAACTAACACTTTTATTCACTTTTTGAATGGGAGGAAACGCGCATAAATGAGGTCCGCAATTTTCACAAAAAGTCCTTCACTCTAAAATGTTCAAATGCTTAGAAATACTTAATGCACGTATTCAATGACGCGTGAAAGCTCTCTTCTGACCCAAAAATGTCACTAACTTAAATATCAATCATTTTCGTGGTCGCCAGGTATGCGCTCCCCCACCCTCTTTCTCTACTCCCCATTCTTCTTCGAGAACTCGGTCCTTACACCGTATGACCTTGAAGACGTTTTCCACATACATAACAAATATTTTGTATCCTTTTATTAATAAATACTCATCTTTATACTTTATTTCCATCCAATTGTGTTGGCAACAGATGTCAAAAGAACAATAAATTGCATTTTAAAATATGGTATATTTAACCCTCTACACTGGTACGGTGGTTTGGGAGACATACTTATTTCTACTAGGAATCAATTAGCACAACATTATTTTGCACAAAAGTAACAGTAAAGGGTTAACGAGAAAAGCAAAAAGGGGTCTTTTTGACAATATGGGAAAAAGCGGAATTTAAAAAATCAACCTTACCATTACGCTATAAGAAAGTAAGACTAATGCTCGTTTAACTATGATTTTATTTAGTAATTTAGATTCCAAAAATGTTACATAATTCATAATTATTTGCATTGCTTATCTGAAGCGACGCTTTTTTGGGGAGAGTACCATATATTGAGCTCCTCCGGCGTTACAAATTTTAGGAGCACTTTGGGTATGTCTTTTGCATGAAGCCAGGCTGCCTCAAATATTACAAGGTTTTCTTCAGGAACGGGTGGTTTAGTTGGATATGATCTATGTCTTCGTGCCGCGAAAAACTTTACGCCAACACAATTGATCTCCACGGCACGAGTAGCATATTTCGTAATAGCACGTGGATACAATTGATCGTCCTCTTTATTTTTAGGATAAAGCTTTACATCCTTTGGTGATAATAAATTCCCTACTTCATGGTAAACAACGAAGTCCCAGCCGAGATAAGTGATATAATATTTTGATGCGTCAGGACTGAGATATTTTGGATCACCTGGAAAATAAAATTTATGATTTCAATTTTGTCAATATAAACAATATATCTTTAAAACATTTTAAAACATTTTGAAACCCAAATTACTAAAGTTTAAATAGAAGAAATTATGAGTGTTGTTCACGAGAAGATTGCAAGATTGGATAGGATTGCAAACGACTCCATATATGTTCATGAAATTTATCGCATGCGATTTCTGAGGATTTCATGGATTTTATGGATTTTTCTAGATTTCATAGAGGTTGCATCAGATTTAGTGGCCCTTGTGAAATGATATTTGAGCAAAATAAGCATAGGGTTATATGCCTATAGTGGATCTGTAGAAATGATTTAAAATCCCTTCAACAAATTTTTACCCAAAAATGGAATAGTTAAATTTTCAATCAAAGAGATGAATCAACCACAAAAAAGATTTATTTTTAATAATTTAGTTAAGCTTTCAACCAAGCAACTATGCTTACAACCTAGAAGATGGATTTTTTACTTGAAATTTTCATTTAACCCAAGACGAAAAATTTTCAAAAAATTAGTTAAATTTTCGAATAAAAAGATAATTTTCAAATAAAACAGAACTTTTAAACAATTATTTTAATTCTCAACCAAGAATATTAATTTTTAAACAAAAAGTTTTTTAATATAAATACTTCAATTCATCCAAAAACACGAATTTGAAAAAACGATTAAATTTCCCAGCAGAAACATTTTTCAGTTAAGAAAAAAATTCAACAAACCTGTTTAAATTTTGAAAACACAAAGACAAATTTTCTAGAAGACAATTGAATTTTTAAGACGAAAATATGGTATTTCCTAGTTTCTGGCATACAAAATAGAAGACTTAAAATATTTATACTTTAAAACGTTCTTTCAGTAGAGGATAATGTTCTTTTTTGTTAAATTCTGAACTGAACAACTCATAGTTTCGTTTTCTTTTAGGAATAAATAAACTCATAGCAAACCCCAGGAATAAATTTGATCTTTAAATTGTATAAAAACGTTTAACTTTATGTAAATGATTTTACCCAAAAAATTATTCAACTACACCTACAGAATATATAGGCTGCGCACTTTGGATAGTTTATACTTTGTAGTGTTTGTTAACAATTTTTGAAGTTGTCATCGGGGTCGACAGAAACTTAAGGTTTGTTGAGCAAAAGTAAAGGACTTAACTTGGCTGAGTGTTCCCTATAAGGTATAAGCTAAACAAAGTTTTCAATTTTATTTTTCAAATTTATGGAAGAAATTTTTTCGGTGAACCTAGACGCAGCCGTTTGATGTATCAGATATGTCAAAAAAATATTTTCATCAGATAAATTTATTCTTTCGTCAGATAAACTTGCTGCAGCGTTTTTATCCATTTTCAAGATCAAATTTATCCCTGGGGTTTACTGTGCTAGCTTTCTGTGCTACCTGTAACTAGCGGTTGATAAACACCCCTTTTAGGTTCTAGGTCAACGAAAAATCTTATGCCATATTCAATTACCATGATACTTGCCAGGTAACGAATCATGTTCAGATGGTGGGACTATAACTCCCAAAATTTTCCGATCATCTGTTAAATATAGCACACAATATCTTACTTTCCCACTGAAAACAGGACGGGTTGTAAAGTTGTAATTTTGTTTAGTGTGTCTATCTGGAATACCTAGAACTTTAGGATAACCATTCTGCTTTCGAACGGAACAACTGACGGGTACATGATCATCGCCGGGGAGTGACATTCGTGTCACGTCAGTAAGTATTCCCATTATAACGATAACTATGTGATTTTCTACTGAATCATGGCCATACGATGGTGGCCCTGATGAACTTGCTCCATACAAGTTCATCAAGGAATTTAATTCTGTACAAACAAACAATAAATATTATTGGAAAAATCGAACATTTTTAATTTTTTTTTTAGGAATGAAACTTGAGTAATCTGAAGTACAAAAAGTATAAATTTTTTGAAATTATACAAAGATTACAATTTCTTCATAATTGAATAATTTTAGCCAAAATTCGTTAATGTGTCTTTTGAAATCACATGTAATCAATACCATCCTTTTTTATCCATGTAATATTGTGATCTTTCCTGTAATGTATTTCTAAAAAAATCAAACGTTAATTAAAGTGCTTATAATTAAAATATACCTAAGAAGATTAGAATACCATTACACACTTTATATCCCTTGTATCTGTTTCACTAAATTATTATTTATCTAAAGTTGAACAAAAACGCTGCGAACAATAAAAATCTACATTTATTCAAAGACGGATAATTTGTATAAGCCTCTTGATAAAAATTGTCTGTTGTCGGCTAATTGTAGTTTTCAATTTTTAGCAACGCTTTTATCCAACTTCGGATAAAGTGAGTTTATAAAGTTTTGGTGCCAATGCTAAGAAAATTTCTCTTTAAAGGGTTGATTGCCTTCTTCAAGGGCTGTCCTATATATGACTCTCCAATATAGTCTGTAGACACATCTAGATGATCAAACTCACTTTCCATTTTTCTCCGTGCGACAATTTCGGGAGACAACCACGCAATTTGCTGCTCCTCTGTCATCACATCTTGGAGGAGTGGGGCAATGCTCCCGGAATGAAGCCAAGCTGCCTCAAAGATAACAAGGGTGTTGTCAAAAATGGGATCACCAGCTTGGCTTTTTTTTATGTTTTCGTGCCGCGAAAAACGTTATGCGAGAAAATTCAATCTTCACGACTCTAACGTGATATGTGTTAATAACTCGTAGATCTTTGAATTCTTCGTTCGGTCTATTCTTTGGGTAAAGTTTTACATCTGTCAGTGCTAATGGATTCCCTTCTCTATGATACACTACGAAGTCCCAGCCGAGGTAAGTGAGATAATATTTGGATTTGTCAGGACTCAGAGTTTGAGGGTCACCTTGAAAAGAAAATACAGGTTTGGAATTTTTGAAACATAAAAAATCTAGCTTTAATAGCTTTTAAAATATTTGTTAATGAAATTACTTAAGTCTAAATCAAATAAATTTTGAGTCTTTTATCACATGCGGTTAAATAAACGGATTTTTGGTGCACATTAGATTGCAATATTACATAGGATTGTAGAAAAAACCATATATGTTAATGGAATATATCGCATGGCAAACATCAATAAACTTGGCCGAACCCTCAGAGTGAAATTTGAATCGGATAGACGATCTAATACAAAACTTTATCAAACTAATCACTGAAGCATCTGACTCCAGCATACCAAAACCTTGATTCAGAACCTACAAACACAAAGTTCCCTGGTAAAACGAAGAAGTAGAAAAGGCTACCAAGGAAAAAAAAATCATGCATATAATGTGTAGAAAAACACAAATCTGAAAAAAAGAAATTTGAGTATTAAAAACTCCAAGCTTTAGCACTCAGGAAATGTAAGTTCAATAGAAAATACTTCTGGGCAGAACAAATTTCATCATTGAAACAGCATGGAGAAAAATAAACAAAATCCAAGATTCTTTGTCCTCACTTACAATGAATGCATTGCTAAGAGAAAACCATTCAATTATATCGAATCCTATAGAAATGGCAAATGCAATTGAAAGCGCTTTTGCAATAAACTCGAAGAATTCAAACAATAATCTATAAATTCCTAAATTTCAAAAATGAAAACAACCTGGAAAAACCTTTCATATGGACGAAAACACTCTAATTCATTCCAGCACCACAATCAGGGAAATTAAATCTACATTAAACAATCCGGACCTACAGGGCCAGTTAAAAAACCTCAAAATAATTCCCAAAAATCTCCCAAACAAATCCTAGGTCCACCTTCTCAATTTGTTCAACGTTATATGGAAGTTCAGAGTCTTGCCTAAACAGTGGATCGAATCTATAATCATCGCTATTTCAGAAAGCGAGGAAGATAGGCGCTAGTCTACAAGCTACAGACCTATTATGATGGAAACTAGAGTGGTTTTAGACAAAACAGAAGTACTCTTGATCTCTTAATAAATCTGGAAGCCAGTATCTGCACCCCTAATAAATATTCAATATCTCCTCACAGTCTGTCTTGATTTTGAAAAGGCGTATGAAATGATCTAGAGAAATAAAGTTATTCAAGTACTCGCAAACCAAAATGTAAGTGGCTCAATGTTGACATTCGTAAACAATATCCTTCTACATAGATACATGCCAGTGTAAGCAAATGGAGAGCTCTCGAAAAAAGTGGAACTTCAAAATGGTGTTACTAAAGGATCATTACTCAGTGGAACAATGTTCCTAGAATCCTTTAATGATATCGACAAATACTTTCCAAAACCAGTCAAAATCAGAAACTTTCCTGATGACATAACGTTTTTCTGCAAGGAAATAAATCTTCAAAGTACAGAAAAGCTTACGCAGAAAACTCTTAACGCTTTCCAAGAATAGTGAGATACTACCGGTTAAAAATGTCGAGCAACAAAGATAATAATGTGCACACATTTCTCAAGAGGAAGATCCAAACCCTGGAATCCAGTCCTCTACCTTAACAACCGAGAATTAACGGTCACAGACACCATACAAATTCTTGGATTCATTATAGACAAGCATTTTACATGGAAATAATCTAGGGTAAAAAAATGTGGAGCCGATCAAAAACGCCTGATTCATACATACAACGCAGTATTGAGATCCAAACTAGACTATGGTTCAGTATTTTAGAACTTTTCCAAGATCTCGCGTCTTAAGTAAACTTTCCCCAATTCATAATACATGACTTAGGTTGGCATTAGGGGCCTTTTGTTCTAGTCCTATAAGTTTTAGTCCTTCTAGGTTAAAACATGATTTTACCTCGCACTTCGTGCTCAAATATTAATTCTTTACATTTGGAATACTTGAATGAAACTTTATTAAAAAGATATTTTTTAGATCGCAGTATTTATATACGTCTTCATATTCTAAATTTTTTACTTAATGAAGCATAGTTTAAAATTAAGTTTCTCAAAGCTCTGTAGGCCTTGAGGTACATATTTTCATCGTGACACTTGCTCTGCGCGATCATTTTGACAGACATTTGTAAATTGACCAAAAAATGAAATTTTTGATTAATTTTGGTGCAATCGAAATTTGAATTTTCAATTTTTCAAGAAAATTCAAAAATCTGTTATGATAATCTTGAAGAGCTTTCAAAAAGCAATGTTTTCTTTTCTTGAAATTTCTTCATAACGTGCGATAAATTTTTTGTCATTTTTAATACTATAAATATCCCTACATATAATTTTCAAATACAGACAAAAGTGGTCTCAAAAATTTTCAAAATGCGTTCACTTTTTGAATTTTTATCTAAAATGGCTCTTTAATGAACCGGTTTTTCTTTTCGGACCTAAAAAAAGTGTACCAAAGTCAGATTTGATCCGTTCATTTTTTCTCGAGAGTTATCGTGTTTACGGGCGGACGGCCAAAAAACGGCCGGACGGACAGAAAGACAGATGCCATCGTAAAAACTTGATTTTTGGATTCGGAGGATCTCGAAACGTGAAGATCCGTTGAAAAACTCTGGATCCACAGGATTGACCAAGAAGTCAAACCAATCCTATTGAACACAGAGCTTCCTTCGTGATAATCACTCCAAATCTCCCCACTTATGTATCTATCTATACGGATGGGTCAAAATTGAGTGCAGGAACTGGGTGCAGTATAGTCACACATGTAACAAATCTACAGATAGCAACCTGAAGGCTACCCAATCTTCCGATGTGAAACGTAAGCTACACTGAGAGCTCTTGAATACATTGAAAAGTCAAACCAAACCAAATTTATAATTTTCTTGGACACTCTTAGTGGCATCAAGGCTATTCAAAATTACATAAAACTCGAAAACATTACTCAAGCAATTCAGGAATTATTGTCAAAGTTACATTACCTGGGAGAAGAAAGAACTCTTTTCTGGATGCTATCACACATAGGAATTAAACTTTCAACACGGTATTTTAACTCTTAACATAGGAAGTTTAATTATTAAAAAAAAAAATTAATAAAAAACACTTCAATGTATCAAAAAAGACGAATTTTAATAAAATGGTCAAATTTTCTAGAAACAAAATTTGCCAGGCAACAAGAATAAAATTTGAACCAAACTGATAAATTTCCAAACCTTCTTTTAGTAGACACCAGGTTTATATTTTTGAAATTCAGATCTACGCAAGAAAAAGGGATATTTCCTTAAATATTACATTTTCAAGTTTTAAACTAAATCACTCAAACTTTTATTTTATTTTATGGGAAAACTAGAAAGTTTGTTATTAACCTGCATAGAAACTCACGTTTAAGTTTTAGGTACACCAAAAATCTTATACCATATTCATTTACCTTTGTATCGTTTAGGATCCGCAATATAGTCAAGTGGCGGGGCCTGAACTCCCAAAAGTTCTCCATGTTCTTTTACATATGCCACACAATATCTTACGCCATCCGTAGGACCGTAAAGAGGAATGGTTTTAAAGTTGAATTTTTTTTAGTGTTGATATCTGGAATACCATGAATTTTAGGATAACCTTCCTTCTCTGGAAAAATACACTTGAACGGAACATGAACATTGCCGAATGACTTGCGAGTCACGTGGATATTCAGCCCCATATAATTGAGAAATATTTCATTTTCATCTTTGTTAGGGGTGTGCGGCAATGGCCGTGAAGAACCTATTCCGTAGAACATTGACGAAGAATTTACTTCTGTACAAAAAAGGATTATTGTATTAATGAAACAGTTTTTATTTACATTTTTTTAGGAACGAAACTTCAATAATATGAAGCAGAAGATTTTTGAAATTGTTCAAATTAGAAAAATACTTCAATCTGTTCATAATTGAGAAATTGTAGACACATTTGTTAAAGCTGTGACAGGAAATAACTATTAATCGAGGGGTTAACCAATAACCAGTGTTATAATCTGGTGTACACTCTGCCATGTAATATAATATAAACACATTTACCCTTGTGGAATTCTGGTCAATCTCCGGTAAGCTTATGATTATAAATGAAATCTCATTTTTTACTTTTTAAATCCATATTAAATACGAGATCAAATATTCTTTCGTCACTGCATATATACTTCACAAAAACAAAACTTAATTAGACTTTTAGAATAAAAATTCAACTTATAGGAATTAGATTACCATTCCAGACTTTATATCCCTTGTATGGGCTTTGCTAAAGTATTATTGCTTTAGTTCGTTTTAAATTTCTTTCATCATTGTAACTGTATCAATTTTAAATTAAACATTTTTTATGCTGCTTCTGGTTTCAGAGCCAATCAGAAACGCCTAATTTTTACGTGCGGCAATTGCGAAAGTGCTCTAGTTGGACTCTAAGGAGTTTTCCCTATCTATCACTATCTACTAAATTTTTTACCAGGGTTCTAGTGGGGTTAGCCCGCCTAAAACCCAATTAAAGAGAAGGGCATTTGCGGGGCCTCCACAGGGTACTGCCACGCTACTGGCAACCAGTTCTTTTGTCCATTCATCATCATACCACTGGACATCGTCCAAAAATCATGAGAATCATGAAATGCTCGCCTAGGGCGCCTAGGGCGCGCAACTGTTGGTTCTCGCGCTTCGCGCTCGATAATGTAGTAACCTCGCGCTACGCGCTCGGTCCCAGTCTTTCCCCCACATATGAGCACAGACCATTCAAAAGAAAAGGTCAAAGCATCGACACTTGGAATTTGGTGATTGTGAATTCTCTTTTGTTAAAGCTCCTTCGGCCTTAACGAATACATTCTCATCACGTATCTCG